>JASDQU010588620.1:52052-74896 GCA_032191745.1 Picea mariana
TTTTGTTTCATTGGGCCTGACCCCTTCCTAGTTTCCCTATTTTTTCTCCTATTACATTATATTTCCCTTCTTGCACTGATCGTCGTGCTACCTATCACTTATAAGTCCTTTTTTTTGGTGCCACCCACCCATTTTTCCTTACCTGTACTTCCCTTTTCCAAATGGCCATCACTCGCAACCAAGAACTCCAAGCTTCCATCAATCAAGATCATGCCTCCATCGAACACATGGCATATGATATTGACTCTACCAATTCCCGCATTGCAAAAGTAGAGAAAACATTTGACACCATGGAAGCCAACTTCACAACCCAATTTATCATCATCTAGTTTGTTTTCAATCAATTGTTGAACCACCCTACGGGTCCTTCCTCATCAGCCCAAACCGATGCTATTGTTTCCTCCCAATCTCTGCATTTTAAATACAACTCCTTTCATTGTGAACCCTGACTTCCCCATGTAGAGGTAAATAAATTTGATGGCTTTGATCCTACAGGTCGGGTCACTCAAATGGAGAATTACTCTTCTCTGCATGGTATTATTGACAAGTTGGAAAATATTCACTATGTTGTCCTCTATCTAGATCCTGAATAATGGAAATGGTGGAAATGGCATAAAAATTCATGTTAGGGGTATATTTTCTAGACCCAGTCTATTTCATAGCTCTGTGCCCACTTTTATACAGATACCCACTATCTCAGTCATTTGACCAAGTTGAAATAGTCAGGCATAGTGGAAGACTTTATCATTGCTTTTGATCATTTGGCCTTTCGAACAGAGGGCATGTCAGATGCGTTCTTCTATGAATGCTTTATTAGTGGAATCAAGGATGAAAACTGATCTGAGGTTCTCATGTCCCTCCCTTAGATTTGGTTGGAAGCTACTAAATGTGCTAAAGAGGCCCAACAAGTTGTTTTTTCCCAGAACAAAAAATCCATTTTTTGTTCCTCGCCCTCAACCCACTAATCCTAACCCCCTTGTCACTCCCCTCAAGGTCTAGAAACTAACTAGGGATGAAATGGTCGAATTCCAACTAAAGGATCTTTGTTATAATTGTGATGATAACTATTTTCTAGGGCACAAGTGTAAGGAACGAAAAAAAATTATGGCCATTTTCGAAGATGTTCCTAAAGATGATGTGTCAGTTCCCCTTTTTGAAGAGCTATCCCTTCCCAATTCTACCCAGGAGCTTGTTGACCCACCTAAAGTTGACCCACTTATTACCATGCATACCCTCACTATATTTTCTTCCCCTCAAACCCTCAATATCATTGGCTATATTAAGCACAGGAAGGTCATCATCCTTTTTGACAGTGGTATCACCCAAAAATTTATTCATCATCGCATTGCCCAGGAAACCAATTGCTATATCTATGATGTCAATAATTTTCAAATCATGATAGCCAATGGTGGGTCCATGAGATGTGGTGGGTGTCATGAAAATGTCTATCTTCAAATTGGACACTACCACCTGAAATATCATATGTTTTCCATTCACATGGGTGATTGTGACGTTGTGCTAGGTGTTGAATGGTTACACACTTTGGGTCCCATTCTTATGGATTTTAAGGAATTAACCATGCAATTCCAACATGAGGGACAAAGGTATCAATTCCAAGATCTCACAGTTGGTTCTCCTGAGATCATTAGTTCCCATCGTATGGAAAATATCCTAAATAAAGGCCACTCTGATATTATTTCTCAACTCCATTCTATTCAAGTCATTGAGACACCCTTTGTACATTCTAACCTCCAAGCTATCCTTTCCACGCATCAAGATATTTTTTCCACCCCTTAGGGACTTCCTCCTTCTCATGGTGTTCATGATCATTCCACAGTCTTCCTCCCAATTTCCTCCCTTATCGTCATCCCTTTTCCAAAAATAATGAAATTGAGAAAATAGTGCAGGAATTGCTCCAAGATGGTGTTATCTGCCCGAGTACCAACCCTTATTATTTCCCTATGGTCATGTTACTTAAGAAAGAAGGTACTTGGTGCATGTGTCATGAATTTTGTGCCCTCAATAAACTCGCCATCAAGGACAAGTTTCCCATTCCTTTAATTGATGATCTCTTGGATGAGATATGTGATGCTTAGTACTTCACTAAACTTGATTTTTGTTCTGGCTACCACCATATCCATATGCAAGAAGCTGAAATACCTAAGACTTCCTTTCGAACTCATGAGGGTCACTATGATTTTTGGTCATGCCCTTTGGCCTATGTAAGGCCCCTTCTCCTTCCAAGGGCTCGTGAATCATGTCTTTGGTCCCTTTCTCCATCATTTTGTCTTAGTTTTCTTTGATGATATTCTCATCCATAGCAAAACTTGGCAATCCCATATTTCCCATGTTGATCAACTTCTCCATCTACTCTCTCAACACCAAATTTTCCTCAAACTCTCTAAATGTTCCTTTGGCACCTCAGAAGTAGAATGCTTAGGTCATATTGTTGGAAAGGCTAGTGTCTGGGTGGATCCTAAAAAGATTGAAATAATCTAGGATTGGCCTTGCCCCAAGACTATCAAAAGATTGCATGGTTTTTTGGGTTTAACATGCTATTATCGCAAGTTTGTTCATAATTATGGGAAGATTGCGGCCCCTCTCACTTCTCTCCTTAAAATGAATTCTTTCACTTGGACTCTCACAACAAATCGAGATTTTAAAGCTTTGAAGGCGGCTATGTGTACTACTCTGATATTATCTCTTCTTGATTTCACAAAGAACTTTTTCCTGGAATGTAATGCCTCATGTGGAGGAATTGGATCCATCCTTATGCAAGAAGGAAGACCTTTGGAATTTACCAGCAAACAATTGTCAGAATGCCATTTGGGCCAATCATTCTATGAAAAGTAAATGTTGGCTATTTTGCATGTAGTAGATCTTTGGCGCCCTTATCTCTCGGGGAAACGCTTCCAAATTCAGATAGGTCATCAAAGCCTCAAATATTTTCTGGAGCAACGAACTTCCTCCCCAGAGAAAAAAAAATGGGTAACTAAGCTCTTTGGTTATGATTATGAGATCATTTACAAGAAAGTCACAAAAAATGTGGATGTTGATGCTCTTTCTCGAAAATATGAAGATGAAGGGTCCCTTTTCTCCCTCTCCTTCATTGTACCATATTAGCTCCAAGCTATGCTCCAAGAATGGCTACATGATCCTAAAATCTCACATCTGATCCAATAATTGCAAGCCAACTCTCCAGTTTCCCCAGTTTACTCTTGGCACAATGATGAGCTTCACTACAAAGGCCGTTTGTATTTAAGTAAACAATCACAACTTAAACCCATGATGATTTATGAGCTTCATGCTACTCCCATAGCTGGGCATTCAGATTTTACCAAAACCTATGACTGGGTCAAACACTCTTTTTTCTGGGATGGTATGAAAAAGGACATTCACACCTTTGTAGTAGAATGTAATGTTTGTCAACGAAACAAAGGAGAAACCATCAAACCTCTTGGAACACTCCAACCACTTTCGATTCCACCCACTATTTGGAGGGACATCTCTATGGATTTTATTGTGGGATTACCTAAATCAAGCAATAAGTCAGTCATCATGATGGTCGGGGATCATTTTTCCAAGCATGCTCATTTTTGTGCTCTTCAACACCCATTTACCGCATCCATTATGGCTCAAATTTTCATGGACCATATTTTCAAGCTTCATGGAATGCCTCATTCTATTGTTTCTGATCGAGATCCCAATTTTACCAGTAATTTTTGGCAAGAACTATTCAGACTACAAGGCACCCAATTGCATCTCTGCACTACCTATCATCCCTAGACTGATGGTCAAACTAAAGTTGTCAACAAGTGTTTGGAGACTTATTTGAGGTGTGTTGAGGAAAAGGTAATAAAAACCTTGCTCAATCATTTTTAGATCTTTTCTGGATAAGAAAAGATAGTTGGGGATGTCACCCGAGGTTTATAGCCTAAAAAATATTCACTTAATCCACAAGTATCAAGTACAAAGGATCAAGGGTGATTTTATGTTATAGCAATGTACAATAAAATTAAACAAAGCTATGTGAGAGTATACGTAATTTACAATAATGTAAACATAGATATAAAAGAAAAAGAAAGAACCATATATCATGAAATAACATATGTGAGACAGAAACAATAATATGATTTTATTTCATTCTGAGACACAAAACTGAGTTCTCTTTTACAAACCCCTGCAAGGGTAGGGACCAAAGTCAGATTTAGAAGCCTTCGATGGGAACCATACAAAAAGAATCTAACAGCATAATAAAACTGAAACTAATGATCTAGATAGGCTTGCCACACCATGCTTCCACTTGTCTCTACAAGATATTCTTTATCAGTCATGAAATTTAATTCATAAACAAGCAATAATACATAGACTGCCAAAGATAAATAAAACACCTTTAAAACAAGATGTTGAAATATGTGATTCAGTTTTGAATCCTGCTGCCTTCAATAAGACCCTACTGTCATCCAGAGGATTAAGCTTTCTAGTAAACTCAGAATGAATGAAAACTAAAAATATCCCACTAATATAGAGAAAACCTTTTGGTTGTAGTTCTCCTTCTATTATCTCCCCCTTTGTCTCTTCATTTGATTGATCTTTTATTCTCTCTCAATAATTTATGGTAGTTGAACTACCTTTATTTAGTTAAGTCAAGTTAACTTAACTAATTAGTTTGAGACAAATAAATAATAATAACAAATAAATAAGGGTATTTAAATAATAACTAAATAGGTGGGACCCCTTGTGATTCCCAATTATTTCCTTTTATAATTATCTGTCATAACAAATATTCAAATCATTTAATTCAAAAATATCTCCTTGTAAATCTTGCTTCATATATATATGCTCAAATTATAAATACCAACATAATGTAATATAATCATGTCCCCAAAAAGCATTATATCCAGACTGTCCAACCAAAAAATCTCAAATGAATGTTGTTGTCCAAAACAATGTCAAATATATGTTTGTTGTTAAAAACTTTATCAAAATAAAAAAATACTTCCTTCAACATATAAAACAACCTCAATCATCAAAATCCATATTTACTATGTGAGGCATTATGTCTCTTCTTGTTGTTTTCCCCTGCCTCTGTTACTTCTACCATTACTACTGCTACTGAAATAAAACTCAACCTGTAGCAATATTCAATAAGTTATGAAAAGTTCTTAATAACCCATACATGAAACTCCACTTAAATAAATGAAGAGTTGGCTCTATTATCTATTTCAAGAAATATGAAATCCATCCATAAAAATTCCATTTATTAACTGCCACATGAACATGGAGTTTATAGGGTCATTGGGAGTATGGGGGGTTTTTATTGTACGCAAAATAATATCATGGAGGGGGAAATATACATGGATATTGTTCAAGAAATCATAAAAACAATCGAACTATGTATATAACCAACTCCCAAAACACCAATCCTCCATATCCATTTCTCATATTTTTCAAACATATTTTTCCCAAAAAATGAGTAATAATAGAACAGGGAGTGAAAAAATGTAATTGGGATAATGATGGGAGTGTATTTTAAGTAAAATGATATAATGGAAGGGACTTCTATGGATAATGTTCTATCATATATCAAACAATTCCATTTCCAACATTACAATTTAGATCCCTTTACTGTTTCGAAATTGAAACTCAACACTCTGTTCCCAAAATTTAGAACTGATCTTTAACTTCAAGGATGTTCATTTTCACTTAGAAACTACATTGCATAGTAATCGTTTCATAATTTACTTCACAAGAACATTCAACAGTAATAACACATCTTGCACACAATAGAGTTGAGGATACACAACATCACAATAATCACAACCAACAGTTGAGGAAAGGACAGACTGTGGTCCATGATATTAACACCAATATATATGTTTTTTTAAGTCACTACAGGGTTCCAATAAGTGGCCACAAAAGGAAAATTTGTGTATAACACTATTTCAACTGAAACTTCAAATAACCGTGTTTCCAAATTTCCTTTCATTCTGGTTTGCAAAACTCATTTAATGCATATATATTTCATATACAGTTGGGCTCTTTGCATACATAATCAAACACTCAACAAGTCATATCCTTTAACAATAATTTTTCAATGCTTCCATCAACTAAAATATTTCCTCATGAAAAACTGTATTAAAAACAAACTGGTGGTCTTAACATTCTTTCTAACTTTGCACAACAAAAAAAAACATGACCAAAAAGAGCACGAACAATGTCTTTATTAAATTTTGGGTTGTCAACCTCCATTCTATTTTCCAAATACAGGGTTTGATATACAATTATCAATAGTGAGGGAGAGCTAACCAAGTCTGAGGGTTTTGGCCCAAAATATATCTTTAACATCTTAGTACCACCATAAATTTCCACATTCCCATTACAGAGCTAATACAAGGGTGCGGACATGATAGCCATGAAAACCACACAATTAAATGACAGGAAGAGGTTCCAAATAACCCATAGGTAATGAGAAGTGATAACATTCTTTTCAGATAGAGAGGAATCACAAAAATAAAACTAGAGGCAAGGTAGGCCCAAGAACTTCCCAAACAATACCATTTTCCACAAGTAAAGAACAAAGAAACTGTAGACAGTAAGAGATACCCATATCATTTTTAATGCGAACAGTTTACATAGAACGTCATAGAGACCAAACTTCACCAATAATCCATACACAGTCGAAAATCCCATAAAAATTTGGAAATGCACAACTAGTGAGAAAATTTAAGAGCCAACTCTTGAATTAATTAAAGAGCAGAGAGAAAACTTCATGGATGGAGCAACAAGAAACCTCATACCTATTTGTAAACTTTTCTTAGGGTAATCAACCAAGTATGTATTCCTCTTCTACGACTGAACAAAGTGGAGTAGAAACAACCAACAAAAGAACAAATGTGAAATGGCTAGGGTGGCATGCTCTAGGTAGGTTAGAGTGACATGCATTTATTGCACATTGTATCTACACTTATACATTCATCCAAGGCCAGTACGAGAAGCTAACCATACAACACATCAACCACTAACTCTAAATAGATTTAATCCAATTCGAATACATCATAGTTTGCCTATGTTTCAAACTTACAAATGCACCAACTCTTTCAAAAACCCAATGTAACATACATCAAGACTTGCTAGGGATATTGTGTCCCAACCTTTAGACTTCCAATTAAAAAAATGCGTGCAACCCTTGTAGCAGGAAATCAAGGTAATAACCATACCATACACTATATATAGATTAAAAAATGGAGTGTATATCCTTCGCCAAACTAAATGTAGAATAATAATACCTGTGAGAGACATATAGGAAAACATCATTTCCTCTTTAGTCACATTACCCATAACATTCTGTGATCAATTATTTGGACTTTGATTTAAAAGCCAATAACTYTAGAGTTTGTATCACAAMTYAGCCATAAACRTWTAAARMATAAGTGWCRTCTTYCCGTCATAGTAACACAAGGGGTCCCACCTATTAGTATATTATTAAATATAATTAAATAATAAGGTGTTGCAACCATTTGCAAGCAGGTACCCTATGTTGCACTTTTGGGCATCAACAAGGAGTTTTTCCTCTGAAAGGAAAAATCAATGGGCTCATTGATTACCATTAGATGAATGGTGGTACAACACTTCTTACCATACAACTACTCACATGACTTCGTTTGAAGTAGTATATGGCCAAAATCCACCTTTCGTTCTCTCCTACATGCTAGGTGTATCGAAGGTCTAGACGGTTGACCAAACACTTACAGTTCACGAGGATATTCTCCATACCCTCAAAGAGAATTTGTTCATGGATTGGAATCACTTGAAGCAAAAAGCCGATCAAGGTCACTTAGAATGCCAATTTGCTCAAAGAGACCAGGTATTTTTTCGATTGAAAACTTATAATAAAACTTCACTCAAGGCCGAACATTGTCAGAAACTGTTGCCCAAATTTTATTTTCCTTATACATTTCTCAAGCACATTGGATAGGTGTCCTATCAGTTATATGTTCCCAGTCATTCTAAGCTCCATTCTGTTTTTCATGTCTCCTTAAAGAAGGTGATTGGAACTAAGTTCCAAAATCAAACCAACCTTCTCGAGTTGGATGAAGAAGGATCCATCTGGTTGCAACCACAAATATTTTTGGATCAGCGAGAGAGTCTCCTTTGTCATCATACCATCAAGGAAGTGTTAGTCTAGTGGAAAGATACAACTCCAGCAGATGCCACCTAGGAGCCCGCTAACATTTTGCAACAATTTTCTCATCTCAATCCTTGAGGACAATGATGATTTTAAGAGGGAGGGCATGTTAGGGATCTAACCTACCTAACCCCGCAAGTGGGAAGAATAATATATCTCCATGTAATAAAGTTCAATATTAATAAGGCCTAGCAATAAGGAGGAATAAGTCAAATGTAAAAACACCTAATAGAAGCTTCCACTTCTAGAAGGATCTTCCTCTAGATTGTTCTTTTGGATATATAGATTTAGTATAAATAGGAATAGAAGGTTATGAGAAGTTTTGTCTTGGATATTATTGTAGTAGAGCTCTTCTCTGCTGGGGGTTTCCCCCTCGAAGAGGAAAGTGAAAATTTCTCTCAGTAATCAAAATTCTCTTGCTCGTGTTATTCTGGTATTATTCTGGTATTGTTCTTGTTATATCATTGTTTCGCTGCCATTTCTAGCTACTTATTTTTGTTCTGCATATTATTTATATCTGGAATACTACAAAATTGGATCTCTGTCACTTACAATAATCTTGGGGGATCCATGTAGATTTTGAACTATTTACATTTATGTTGTCTCTAATGTACTTTTTTTAAAACGATGAGAAAGAGAGAGAAAATGGGCATACTTTGTTGGTAGATCCACTACTACCATAATGAAAATATTTCCTTCATATTTGGGTAAAATTTTAATAAAATTCATTGAAACTTCTTCCCAATGTTGACTTGGTATGGCTAATGTATTGTTGACGCTTGAATCTATCAGGACCAAAATGACAACCTCACAAGGATGTAAATCCTCCTGCATTTTTATAGAGGTGGTACTCCTCTTTAATTTATGGTTTTCTTGGGATTTATAAATATTCAGAATGTGGGACTTGACATAAGTTCGTCGTAGTAATTCAAAGAAACATAAATATTTCAAGAAAATAAAAGGAAATGTTTTTTGTTTTTGTTTTAAAGAAAGTTCATCAGAAAGGACCATGAATCACACACTTCACACATTTAAAGAAAATAAGAAAAATTTCATCACATCCATCATAGTTTTATATAAATATTTCCGATCACATAAAATAAAAAGAAGATGATCTGCATGCATAAGAGAACTTTAACATAGTGGAAACATGGGAAACTCAAATAAAAATAATGATAGATCAACTTGAACTACTTTATATTATGAAAACAATGTTACAAAGCACAGTTGAGATTGTTCCCAAAGTATCTCTCTTAAAATTTCTAAAAAATATATAGTATGTTACATATTCTTTCAAATTTAAAGTGCATTTGTCTTAAAGAATGGGATTGGGGCTCCCGCGGACCATAAAGCAAATAAATACAAGAAATAAGATTTTAGAAGGAAGATGGTGGGTGGTAGAAGAACATCGATACTATGATGGTCTCTCATACAATATATTAATCCTTCACTTTCTTTATTTTGTCCTTTTATTATCTTCATTTATGGTCACAAGAACCGTCTCAATTGTTTCTTTCATTTTTTAATAAAATAAATTTAAATAAACTTTTATTTTCACAATTAATTTCCCGTTAAAATAGGATGAATGCAATTTAATTTTCAGTAAGTTAAAACCAACTTTTTAACCATTTAATCCACCTCTGGTTTTCTCTTCATTGTCTCATCTTTCCAACGATATAAAATTTTCCCAAATCTGTTGCCCAGATCTCAAGATATGAGCTTTGTGAAGTTGAGTTGTCACACGGGCCCATTAAAAATGAATCTGACTCATATTTTAATTTCTAAGAAACATGTATCAAATTTCGGCACTTGAAATATATACCAGCATATTCTACATTGAAATACCTTTCAAATGGTATAAAGTTTGCTGCAAACAGAGGTTGGGAGCTCAAGATATATTCTTTGAAAGATCGTGACTCAACCACCATCGATCAAGTTTGATTGGTAAATGTGGAACCTTGATTTAATTTCGACCTCCTTTGTTGAATTTTGACTTTTCTTCATTATACTTGAAAATAAATAAAGAAGAGATGAGATTATGGAGCTTAGAGGATTTGACCCTTGGAAAATTATTGAATATAATAATAATTTGTCATGCCAGTCAACCACCAATCTACCCATTCAACAATGATGAGTCACCCAACCAAATGTTGCCACATGTCATCACTCAGTAGGCCAAAAATATGGCATATTCCATCCAATAGAATCATGCCATGTTCCATTTCTTGTATGCAGCCATGTGTCTCCATTAATTAGTTTCCATGTGGCACCATCCATTAACTACCATGTGGATGTATATCATTGGTTAATAAAGTGACATGTGTCACTTGGAGATGTTCCTCATAGAACTTAGGATAGGAAAAATATTATTAAAATAATATGGTGGGCTCACAAGTTTACGTGAATGCAGAGCTAGGTGACGAAATCACCACAGACCCGTGATAACACACAGTAAGAAATGAGTGTGAAAAATTCTAAGTGTAGGTGAAGTGGAGAGGAAAGATAAATAGTAGTAAAAGGAAGTTTTAAAATGTTATAAGTCTTGAGAACCAGTTGGATGGACTTGCATATAACATATGAAATAAATATTATCAACCATCACCAACCTACGAACCCATGAATCTGCGGTAATGCATATATTTTGCTAAGTGTTGGAGGAGTTTTATAGTAAAGAGTAGTAAAAAGAGTTGTGTGCATTATGAAGGTTCCACGGTAACGCATATATTTTCCTAAGTGTTAGAGGAGTTGTATAGTAAAGAGTAGTAAAAAGAGTTGTGTGCATTATAAAGGTGGTGGAAGTCAAAGTTCATTGTGAGGGTAGTGGAGATAAAACATACTCTTAAGAAATATTACCAACCCACCTACCCGCGGTAATCCATAGTACATAAGACTAAGTATGGAAAGTATATAATGGATCACGTGAAATATGGAAATAAATATGAAAAATATGAAAAATGAAAAAAATATATAGGAAATAAAGGAATTAATTTGTGAAAGGAAAAAGGGAAAATGAAAGAAATAGAAAAAAAGGATAATGAAAATGGAAAGTAAAATAAAAAGAAATGGGAAAATAAAGAAAAAGGGAAATGAATGTGAACATGGAAAGGAATAAGGAAAAGTGGCTAAGTGTGGAAAATGGTAAGGGGAATATGAAAGTAATGAGACAATGGAAAAAATGGATGAGTATAAAATGAGAGAATGAATAGAGGTGAAGGGAAAGAAGAGGAGAGAACATGTCACTTATAACATTTTTCATATTTCTTCTTGTAATACCTCCATTGGACTTCTAGATAGAAGTATGCGTATATTGGTCATGGGGACTCTGATTTTGATTCCGCGAAATGCATGGAAAAGATGATACTGAGGGCTATGCAATGCAAATATAATAGTTCAAAAGCATTCATCTTCCAATATCATTTTTATTTATTTATTCCAAGAGAGGGAACATATAGGTGACCACATTTTGGTCAACATGGATGTAGGATAACTAGTGTCTTGATTGTATCTCACTTACTTTGTTGGAAGATCACACATTTAGGCACAAACTTTTGAACACTAGTTTCAATATCTTCCTATAAAAAATCCTTCTTGATCCCATGGTAAGTTTTCAAGAACCTTGAATGTCTCGTGGAAGGAA
This sequence comes from Picea mariana, assembly GCA_032191745.1. Taxonomy (NCBI): domain Eukaryota; kingdom Viridiplantae; phylum Streptophyta; class Pinopsida; order Pinales; family Pinaceae; genus Picea; species Picea mariana. The sequence continues at coordinate 63,878 of JASDQU010588620.1, forward strand.
AAGTGTGCAATTCTAGAAGGACATTCTATTTGAGTTGGGAATTCTTACATATTTAGGCAGTGGAATGATGTTGTTTGAAATATAGGAAATCATGATACCAAAGAAAATGATTCTTCCATATGAATTTATCTAACGTGCCAAGGTCCTCTTGTATTTGTTGAATTATATCACATACCTATTGATCTTGTTTCCATTCTATCCTTGGTTCTTCCACCCAATCAGATCATGGAATAGAAATAACACATAATGAACCCTTTATTTCTTCTTCTTTGTTTGAAAGTGCATCTGTCACAATATTATGTTTTCCTTTCTCGTAGATAATTTCAAAGTCATAACCTAACATCGTTCTAACCCATTTTTGTTTCTCTTCTGAAGATAACCATTTCTCCAATAAGTACTTAAATCTATCAAGATTTGTTATTACTTTGAAGTGTCTTCCTATTAGATACATGTGCCACTTCTTAACTTCATGTCGTATGTCCAACAATTATTTTTAATAAATGTGTTTGAGTAAGGTTTTTCCTTTAAGTGGATACTTTCAAAGGTGAGGGGCATTCCTTATTACATTAAAACTACACCATTTCCATGTTCTGAGGCATCACACTCCATAATAAATTTTTTATTGAAGTTATGCGTGGCTAGGAAAGGAGTTGTAGAGATAGCCTCCTTAATTTTTTCAAAATGTTTAGTTTCTTCTTTAGTCCAATAAAATTCTTCCTTATTTAATAATGCTACAAAAGGTGTCAATGTTTGACCATATATCTTACTTGCATCAATAGCCTATCAATCATAATAATCTTCTAAGTTTCTTCATTTTTTGTGAATTGGCCATTCCCTCATAGCTTTAATTCTTTTAGGCACCATTTTTACACCTTCATGAGATACAATATGACCCAAATATTTTACTTCTTTAACCCCAAAGGCACACTTGGAAGTATTTTCATAAAGTTGTTTCTCCTGCAAAAGTTGTTATACTCTGTCAACATGTTGTACATGCTCTTCCCATGATTTGTTGTATATTAATATGTCATCAAAAAAAACTAAACAAAAATTTTCTACAGAAGGGTTTTAATATAGAATTCATCAAGCTTTGAAATATTTAAGGTGAATTACTAAGTCCAAATGGAATAACCAAAAAATCATAATGATCTTCATGTGCTCTAAATCTTGTTATGGGAATGTATTATTTCCTCATTCAAATTTGATGGTATCCTGAATGAATATCCAACTTAGTAAACATAATTGCTCCATGTAATTCATCTAATAATTAATCAGTGACCAGAATAGGAAACTTATATTTGATGGTAATGTTTTTGAGTTTTCTTTAATCTATACACATACACCATGAACCATCCTTGTTTTTAACCAACACTACTTGTGAAGGGAAAGAACTTTGTCTATGTTGAATGATGCTCACATATAAAATTTATAGGACCATATGCTCAATCGCTCTCTTATATGCATATGGATACCTGTAAAGCATAATGTTAGGTGGCACACTTTCTGGTTGAAAATGAATATCATGGTAATGATCTCGAGTAGGAGGAAGGCCCTTAGGAATCTATCCAAATACCTTGGAATGTTTGTTTCTAACTATTTGTTGATCCACTAGAGTAGAGGATATAGATGTTTGGATGTCTAGTGAGAACAATTGTGCAATTACACCATGGTGTCCCATATTGAGTAATTTTTTCATGCTATTAGAGATTATCAACTTAGAGGGTTTCCCATGGATACCTATAATATCAATCTCCTTTCCTTATGAGGAAACGTTCATGAAAATACCTTGAAAATTAAGGGCTACTATTTAGATGGAAATCATGGGACTATCCAATAAATACTCTTTCATATTGATATTAATACTATATCACTTCCCAGAAAAATTTATGGTACCTTCATCTGTAATCATTAATGAAAACTATGGTGTTGCAAATACAAAGTAATTGAGATATTTTGCTAATTTGTAATTGATGAAGTTATGGGTACTACCAGGATCAATAAACATTGTTACCTTTCTCTTTTTGTTGTATCCTTGTATCTTGAGGGTTTGTGGATTATTGATGTCGAACAATGCATGGCAAGATATTTTTGGAGTAGTTCCTTTTAGATCTAGATCTTATAATGGTTCCAATTCTTGATCTTCTTCCTCCTCACAATCTATGTAGAATAATTTCTTCTCACCACATTTATACCCCTTACTGTACATGATGTCAAAATCAAAAAATTTCCCTTTGTTGTTGTTTCATCCATTTACTGAGGTGTCAACCTTAGTTAAGTGAGGTTAGGATAGGGAACATGGTGCTCTCTATAGTTTCTAGTGGTCACCAATCTAGTAGCCATATTTTTGTTTCCACTTTCATTTCCAAACAAAAATCTTGATCTAGGGATTTAGGCTCGAAAAAATGCACCTCATGTTGAATGTTCTCCTTTAAATTTCTCGTAAAGAGATCTAACAAATTATCCTCATGAATGTTCTTTACCTTGAGATTGAGATTTTACAATTATTGTATGTTCTTTTTAATTAGAATTTTTTTCCAAATATTTATTAATTGACTAAAGAATGTATATCTGTTAATATCCCCATAATGTGATATATGTAAATGTGTTGAACCTACAAAAAATAGATCTAGCTAGGAATTGACATACATAGTTGCAGAGAAAATAGAGGAAAATAGAATTAGGAGAGAAAGAATGGATGAATTCTCATTAACCAAATGAATGAATGATAATTTACACATGAAATACTCTATATAACTCAACCAATGTGCACTGGAGGAGAATCAAATGTGACATAGTGATGGTATATAGTGATATGGACACACACAAGTAGCTACACGATTAAACTACCACCTAGTCTAATCTCTCGGGAAGTTGCGAGAGTGAACTGCCACCTATCTGAGTTAACTAGACTATCCGTCTTCAGTTAACTAACTAAAACAAAGTGAATTGAGGAGGATATTAGGGAAACATTGGTAATGCGCTAGTCTGGTGATGATCCCAAGGAAAATGTGCATTAGTTGGTGATCATACCAATGCTGCATGGTGATAATCCCAATGTAGCATCTAGACTCCACTCAACTGATCAAACTAAAGTGAAAACTGAAGAGAATATTCTCCCTAGAGGAATATTCTTCCTAAAATATAGGAGACTAAATAATGACTAATAAACATAGATAAAACCTTAGGAAAAATAAATACTAGGTGTGTGTGAAGCAACTCCAACACCCCCCTGAACATCACTATGGTGAAAATAAAGAATGGGTCCCAGCTACGAGGCCATGTTAAGTACCCAAATACAAAATATACACTGAAATAAAGTGAGGAAAGAGGGAAAACCTCATGGGAAAAACCTCCCCTCAAGGTACAATGTATGCAAAAAGAAGAACCGACAGTTGCTAGGAAACTGTGTCCTTCACTCCAAGACGACTTCGCAGAGAATGAAACTTATGCTCAGTGGAGGTCTTGGTGAATATGTTTGTAGTCTAATATTCTGAAGAAAAAAACAACAGGTCGATGATCTCCTCGTGTAATAAGTATTAGATGTAGTGCATGTAGATCTTTATGTACTTTGTCTGCTGCCTTTAAACTATATATCTACAGAACTTCAGAGTGCTCTAGTTGTCACACCAGATGACAATTGACCGATGAAACTGAATGCCCAAATTAGTGAGAAAATATTGTATCCACATAGCCTGAATGCTTATGTTTACTACCCTTATGTACTCTTCCTCAGCTGAAGATAGAGCAATAACAACCTGCATCTTTATTGACCAACCGATAGGCCTGGAACCAAGACTGAGTGAGTAACTAGATGTGGACTTGTGAAAAGTGCTATCGCTAGCCTAGTAAGAATCAATGAACCCAATGAGATCCAATGTATAGTCTATTTCATAATGAATCCGAAAGGTAATGGTGCCGTGCACATATCGAAGGATATGATTTGCAACCTTCCAATGTAGCTCATGTGTCTCTTGCATGAACCTAGGGACTGTCCCAACTGCATAGGAGATGTCTGGTCTGGATTGTGTAAGATACAACAAGATCCCCACTAGATATCTTTACAGTGTGATGTCAACTAGTGTAGTTTCCCCACCTTCCTCAAGTTTGACTCCTGATAGAAAAGGATTTGGAGAATACTTTCATTCTATCATGTGAAATCTCTTAAGGAGATCTTGTGCATACTTGGCTTGAGATAGTTTGATGCCTAATGCATCTTGGCTGATCTTGAGTCCAAGGAATAAGTGTAGAGGACCCATGTTCATCAATAAGAATATCTCATGTAGAATTCTCTTGACTGCAGAAACTGTTGAAGTCGAGCAACCGGTGATCAACAAATTATTAACATACAGAACTAGGATTAGAAGTGATTCAACCATCTTGAGCATGTAAACATTCAGGTATGAATTACAAGGTACAAATTTTTGTGACAACAAGTAGGAGTCCATTCTCGCATACGATTCCCTTGGAGCCTACTTGAGGCCATAAAGAGACTTCTTCAGTTGACAGACCAAAAATGAATCATGCATAAATCCCTGGGGCTGCTCCATATAGATCTCCTTAGAGAGATCACCATGAAGAAATTGATTCTTAACGTTCATATGATGGAATTCCCATCCCTTGGCTTCCATAATGGCAAGTGCCAAACATATGGAATCCATCTTTGCTACTGGAGAGAAGGTCTCATCATAATCAATTCCATGCACTTGCTGAAAGACTTTGGAAACTAGCTTGGCTTTGTATCTTCTAATTTGTCCATTTTATGCACTCTTGGTCTTGTAGACCCATCTGCACATGACAAGTTTCCTTCCATAAGGAAGGGGAACCAGATCCCAAGTCTGGTTCTCGAGGAGGGAGTTGTACTCCTCTTGCATGGAGGATTCCAAAAAAGGATTTCCAACAGCCTCACCATAAGACTGTGGATCTGAAGACTGAACAAAGAGAATATGCCTGAGTGGAAATAGTTCAGTGGTAGTGTGTGCAAGAGGAGGCTCCTCAAAATCAAATCGATTCCTCCTAGTGTCGGTTGAATCCCCAACAAGATCCCCTACATCCTAAAGAGTGGTTTGAGCCCACTTGGGCCTTGAATCTAGCTCTACATCTTCATCTGCATGCACTGACTTTGCATATGACTATACTAACTTTGCATATGGATCATCTGAATCCTCTAAATCAAAACTCTTATCTAAAGAAGATTCGGCATGTGCATGATCATCATCTTTGACAGGTGAAAGAACAAAGGTGTCTGCATGCAGATGCTAAGGTACATGAAAGACAGTTTCCTCGAATTGGACACTTTGCTCAATGATGAGCCGCTATGAGGAAAGATCAATAAGTCTGTATCCTTTAACATCATCAGGGTATCCAACAAAAATACACTTTGTTCTCTGTGGATCAAGTTCCTTCCTCTTTTCAGAGGGAATCCAAACCCATGCACATGAACCAAAAATATGAAAGTGGGTCACTTTTGGTTTGAGGCCTCTCCAAGCCTCATAGGGGGTCTTATCCTTGACATATCTATGGGGATATATATTCTGGATGTAGGTTGCATAATTAAGTGGTTTGACCCATAATATATGTGGAAGTGACATTGCATGTAGCATGCAAGATGCCATCTCTTTTAGAGAACTGTTTTTCCGTTCAACAACTTTGTTTTGCTACAGAGTGTAGGGAACTGTGTGCTGCAACTAAATCCCTACCTCATGAAAAATATTATGGATCTCATGGTTGATATACTCTCCCTTGTTACCAGTTTGGAGGATTTTGATTTTCTTTCCTGACTATGTCTCAACTAATGCTTTGAAATCTTTAAGGTGTTGAAAGACCTCTGATTTTTGCCTGAGAAAGGAAATCTATGTGAAACATGAGAAATAATAAAACATAATGAGCACGTATATTTCTTTGTTGATTGATAGATGTGTAAAAGGGCCCATGAGTTCACTACATATCAGATATAAAGGAGAGGAAGATCTCTGAGACTTTCCTTTGTCGAATTTCTCTTGAGGGTGTTTTCCAAGAACACATCCCTCATAGATTCCTTTAGAGAAATGGATGTCTAGTAGACCATCAACCAATCCTTTCTTGCTGATTTGTTGCATGTATCTATAATTTAAATTCCCAAACCTTTCATGCCATATCTTAATTCTTTCATCAACATGGGTAAGTATTAACGCAAAATCTTCTTCAATAAATTCAAGAAATGTGTAAATCCTAGATTTATGATTTAACTCACTGGTAGAAACCATGGAATTGGTTTTCATGTCATAGATATCCAATGCATCATGTGTGAATATGAATTTCTTTCTGGTGTGGAAAATTTTTATTTGATACATGGAGAGAAGATTGATGGAAAGTTTGGGAATGTGCAACACATTCTCGAAGCTTTTGTTTGTGAGTTTAGTCCTTCCTTTGTTGGTGACCTCGACTGGAGAGTTGTCTCTGATATGAATAGGAGGGACTTTGAATGAATCCAATGAATAATAGACTTCTTTTGTGGTAGTCATATGGTGTGATGCTCTTGAATCTACAATCCAAACATCGGAAGAGGAGTTGATGGAAATCAAGGCATAGCTAGAATTTCCTTTCTTTGGATTCTGATCTTCTGGATTCTTCTTCTTGGAACCCTTGAGGATGATATCTCCAAGGTTGTTTTATCACATAAACTTGTCAAAGCCTTAGCGGTTTTTTTTTTCTACCTAAGTCTCTATTTTTCCTGTCTCTCTTTCTTTTTGTAGACCCGGTCGTAAGGTTTTTTATTTTGAATTACAATTTTCTTCTTTTCCTACCTAAGAGGTGAAACCCTAATCCTTTTTGTTTCCATAAAATAGAGGGCCTCTCTCTTTACCACTGTCATTGATCCTCTACATTCCTGAGCCTTGAACCAGTCATCCAAGTAATTGTTCACAGGACGCAGTCGTGAGCACCAAGAGCAACACTTGAATTAGTCTGATATAAAAGCAAATCAAGCAAGTGAGTAGGATCAACTTTCAGCGGTAGAGATCCATCTAGAAGATCAGATCGAAGGCCATCGAGTAATCAGGATCATACATTTGCACCAAGTTTAGCATCAAGGAGAGGTATGAGGTTGCGTAATAATCAGATCCGTTCATTTCGGAAGGACATGTGGTGCATGATTAACATAAATTGTGATTTCACGAGTCAGAGCTGTAAAAGAACAGAGTCATAAGAACTCGTGAAATGTGAAATCATGAAAATATCGCAGCCAGTGATCAAAGGGGAGATCTCAATTGTTAGATCATCTTTTCATGATTTCACGAGTCGGTGAAGTAGGAGGGCGAGTCTTGAAGAATCGCGACATGCACAGTCTCAAAATTATCTTGACCATCCATTCCCAAAAACCACGTGGCATAGGATTAACATAAAGAGAGTCGTTTAGGGGGAACTGAAGTAAGAAGTGTCAACAGCCCAAGGTCCCAAAATGCATATTTTCATCAGGTTCATCCGATGCAAAGGGATACGTGTCGCCCAATCCAAGCAATCATGATTTCGTAACTTGGATATTTCAACAGGGATCACAATGCAAAATCAAGAAACATGAAATCCTAAAGCACCTGGGAATTAGGCACACGGTCGTAGCCCAAGTTCAAATGAAAAGGAGCTATGCAAAGGATCAAAACGCCTAATTTGGTTACAGAGGAAGGTATGCGTGACCTCGAGGTGCCAAAATTGACTTGAAGGAGTCATAATCTCACCCAGAACATTCATGGGTGTCAGGCTTCACCCTAATCCTGATGCAGTTAGTTAATGGAAATAGGGGAGGTAATTGAAGCCTCATTTCACCCTGTAAATGGAAATCATGGAAGCATCGGCCGTGGAGGCAGGTTGTAAACCTGAGTTCTCCCTGTCAATGAATTTTCCTGCAAAACCCATACTGATCTAAGACCGCGTATGACAATGGAATGCAAGTGCAAACTGGAAGAAGAAGGTGCATACACGAAGCTTTGAATGAAGTAGTTAGGTCACACCCTTGGTGTTGGTAGTTGTTTTGAGTATAAATACTCAGTTTTGATATTTTTTTATGGTCGATGGTAGAGTTAAGCTCCCATATTGTAAATTTTTAGTGAAGTCTCTGGTTCTCTGGTTATGTATTGGGATCTGAGATTTCTGGGTTAATCGAAGTCATCTTTATTTCTTCGTCTTATTTTCCTCTGATACTGAGAGAGTTCATGTATGACTAATTCTCATGAATTGTTGTGATTGTGTTATGATGGATGTTGATTGTAATACCATCATGATTTCTTTTAGTTTCATCGAAATTGGAACCCAATAAGATCTTGTGTTTTCAATTTTTCTTCATTAGGTTGTTGACGACTTGATGTTCATGGCATGTCTCTAAATTTTCTTACCAAAGTCTTCCTCCTACTCACCCTAACTTCGACTTACTAATTGAAGTTGATTCCAAACCTCATTGCTTACGCATACTAGTTTAGTTTCTTGAGTTAAAACAATATTATATTGAGTCTTCACCCATTTGACCCCTTTAAAAAATCAACCTATGACACAAAATTCTGATGGCTACTGGGCTTACGTTTGATGCAAGCCAGAGGTGACTTCTGGTGCTAACATTTCTGGCACCGTTGTCGGGGACAAATTGAATATTTTCCCTATGTAGAATGACAATGAACTTCTGATTCTAAAGGTGCATCAGATATCAAAACCTTTGAAGATTGTGCTTGCACCTGGCGAATCCACTGAGGTGACTCCACTGTTTCGATGTGGCTTCTTCTAAGTATAGATATAGCCCCTGGGAGAACACAATGATAAGATCTAGTTTTTGATGGTGAACAAAGACCGGACACACTTATTCTGCATATCATTCACCTAGCGACTCCATGGTTAAAGGATCGATTTGCGACTCCACTGATTCGATATGGAAAAAATCATGGATCGAAAGTTTTCTCCCTTTAATTTTTATATTGTTCTTGGTTTTCATAATGTTGTCCCTACTGTGAATGAATGGGGTGATTGTTTTCCCATATTTAGAGAGCACAAACAGGACAACCCTGCTCGACATCTCAATGATTTTCACGAACTCATGCATCAGTGGGAGATACATCATGAGTATGTATTAATGAAGATGTTCATGTTCTCATTGGATGGGGATACTTGTGAGTGGTATAAATCCTTTCCCCCTGCTAGAATCTCCTCCCTAGAGCAATTTCATGCAGCTTTTAATAAGCATTGTCAAAGGTATTATTCCTCTAATTTAATTTGTCATAACTATTGTAAGGAATGTGATGGCCATGATCAAGATATGGTTGTTTCTAATGAAAGCTATGAGGATGAAGGCTACGAGGAGGAATAATATGTTTTAGGAAAAGTTATGGAACTGGTAAAATCTCTCACTACCCAACTAGAAAGGTTGGAATCTGAAGAAAGTGCAGAGGATTTTCTAGTCCTTGAGGCAGATGTCCTTGGCAGCTCTATTGAGGATGATAATGAATATTTCATAACTGTAGAGGCCTTGATTTCTGCTCCTGAGGTGCCTGTTGTCCCTAGCTTTGATGATTATTCGGATGAAGAGAAACAGAGCCCCACATCACATTTTGTTGACCAGAGGAGCAACCAGCCTGTATATGACAACTACGAATCAAATTATGAGTTGGATATGCAGGATTTCCAAGACCACACTACAGAGCCTTATCCTCTGTTCACTAAAGAAAAATATTACGAGGAAATCAGTCGTACTGGACCTGCAGAAGACACTTAGCAATATGAGGAAGAGAATATCTTTCCAAAGGTTCTCGTTTATGATGATTATGAATCTAGTCCTTGGTAGAGCTATGGAGAAGAAGAGGAGCATTAGAAGGGGCAGTTTGTCTCTTTTCCATATCCTATCCATGAGAAACCATCGCCTGGGACCAGTGAGCCTACGTCGACCATTCACCCACCTATGCCTACCAGAGATATTCAACCATGTGTGAGAAGCTGTGTAGCAAAGAAGGTTTCCTGTAACAAATTTTCTAGATTTTTTCGCTTGTCCTATGAGCCTGTGGAGGAATACATGGAGTTGTATTTCCTTCATGTTTTGAAACCGCCCATCTTTATCCTGGCCTCATCATTAGGAGGAAAGTTGAGGAATGTAATTGTTATGTTGTCATGGTTGCGTTCTCTGTTATAAATCATGGACAGAGTGAAGGAGCTTCCAGTTAGGAAGTTACTTGAATGGCTATGGTGGAAATTTTCTTTCACCTAGCACTGTGTAAAAATTTATTAGTTTAGGACTGTACATAAATAAGCTCCTTGGAGCATGTGTGTTTATTTTTATTTTTACTTGTCGTCTTTATATTCTTCAACAGGATGTTTTTGAGCTTGGATCCATAGCCCAATAGAAGGCACTAGAACTACATGTTCTTGGCAGCTCGCGGGTAGCATGCCATCCACTGTCGAGCCAAATGTTATCACATAAACTTGTCAAATCCTTAAGGGTTTGTGTTTTCTACCTAAGTCTGTATTTTACATGTCTCTCTTCCTTTTGCAGACCTGGTCGTAAGGTTTATTCTTTCGGCTTATAGTTTTATTCTTTGCCTACTCGAGAGGTGTCAACCCTAAGCCTTTTTATTTTCCTTAAAGTCGAGCGCTTCTCTCTTTACCTCTATCATTGATCCTCTGTGTTCCTGATCCTTCAACTAGTCATCCAAGAAAATGTTCACAGGCCACAATCATGAACACCAAGTGCAACAATTGAAGGAGTCTGATATAAAATCAACTTAAGCGAGCAAGAAGGATCAACTTTTGGCGGCGGACATCCATTCGGTAGATCGGATCGATGGCCATTGGGTAATCGGGATCATATAGTTGCACCAAGTTTAGTGTCAAGGAGAGGTACGAAGTCGTGAAATGATCGGAGCTGTTCATTTTGGAAGGACATGTGGTGCACGATTAACATAAATCATGATTTCTTGTGTTAGAGAAGTCAAAGAGAAAAGTCATCAGAACTCGCGAAATGTGAAATTGTGAAAAGATCGTAGTCGTTGATCAAAGGTGAGATATGGACCATTA
>JASDQU010588620.1:74996-89243 GCA_032191745.1 Picea mariana
ATATTGTGTTTTCCTTTCTTGTAGATAATTTCAAAGTCATAAGATAAAATATTTGTAACCCATTTTTGTTTCTCTTCTGAAGATAATCATTTCTCCAAGAAGTATGTCAAACTATCATGATCTATTTTTACTTTGAAGTGTCTTCCTATTAGGTAAGGGCACCATTTCTTAACTACATGTAGTATGGCCAACATTTCTTTTTCATAAATCGGTTATAGTAAGTTTTTTACTTTAAGTTGGATGCTTTGAAAGGCAAGGGGCCTTCATCATTTCCTTAAAATTGGGCCAATACCATGGAATGAGGCATCACATTTAACAATAAATGTTTTTTTCAATTGAGGTGTGGCTAGGACATGAGTTGTACACATAGCCTCCTTAGGATTTTAAAAATATTTTGTTTCTTCTTGAGTCAAAGAAAATTATTCCTTCTTTAATAATGTTGTTAGACGTATCTTTATTTGACCATAATTCTTTAAAAAAATGTGGTAATATCCCATTGATCCTAAGAATCCTCAAAGTTTCTTCATTTTTTTTGGAATTGGCCATTCCCTCATAGATTTAATTTTGTTAGGGTCGACTTTTACAACTTCATGAGATACAATATGACACCAATATTCCATTTCTTGAACCCAAAAAGGAACACTTAGAAGGATTTTCATAAATTTGTTTCTCCTCCAAATATTGTAATACTATGTCAATAGGGTTTACATGTTGTTCACAATATTTGATGTAGAGAAGTGTGTCATCAAAAAACACTAACACCAATTTTCTAAGGAAGGGTTTGAAAATAGAATTCATCAAGATTTGGACTGTTGAAGGTGCATTGGTAAGTCCAAATGGAATAACCAAGAAATCATAATGACCTTCATGTGTTCTAAATGCTAGTTTTGGAATTCCTTCATACCTCATTCTAATTTGATGATAACTCGAATGAAGATCAAATTTAGGAAAGAAAACTACTCCATGCAATTCATATAATAATTCATCAATGACAAGAATATGAAACTTATCTTTCATGGTCATTTTGTTGAGCTACCTATAATATAGAAACATATGCCACTAACCATCCTTCTTCATAACCATCACTACTGTTGTATAGAAAGAAATTTTTCTAGGTTGAATGAGGCCATCCTCTAACATTTATTGAATCATACTCTCAATATCACTCTTCTGTGGACATGGATACTTGTAAGGCCTAATTTTATGTGGTACACTTCTAGGTTGAAAATGAATAGCATGGTCATGATCTCGAGAAGGTGCAATACCCTTAGGCATATCTCCAAATACCTTGGAATGGTTGTTGATAACTATTTGGATATCCACTAGAGTAGAGGATATAGATGTTTGAAGATCTAGTGAGCACAATTGTGCAATTACACCACGATGTCCCTTTTTGTGTAATTTTGGCATGCTATTAGAGTTTATCAACTTAAATCATTTCCTTTTGATACCTCTAAGATCAATTTCCTTTCCTTCTAAGGAAAATATCATGAAAAAATGTTCCAAATTAAGGGTCACCATTCCCAATGATTGTAACCATTGGACCCCTAATACAACATCAAAACCACCCATTTGGATGGAAATCATGAGACTATCCAATAAACAATCCCCCCTATTGAGATTAATAGTATCGAACTTCCTAGAAGAATTTATGGGGCATCCATATACAATCATTACTTGAAACTATAATATTGGAGATACAAAGAAATTGAGATAATTTTCTAATTTATAATTGAAGAAGTTATTAGTGCTACCAGAATCAATTAACACTGTTAATTTTTTTTTTGATGGAATAGTCTCTTCATGGAGTAATGATGTCGACCAATGCATGAAAATATATCATTGGATTAGTCTCTTCTAGATCTATATCTTGTGATGGTTCCAATTCTTGATATTATTCCTCTTCATATTCTATGTAAAATAATTTATTCTCATCACATTTATACCCCTTACGATACTTTCTATCACAATTGAAACATAGTCCCATTGTTCTTCTTTCATTCATTTGTTGAGGTTGAAACCTTGTCAGTTCAATGAGGTTAGGAGAGGGAACATTGTGCTCTCTATAGCTGTTAGTGACCACACTTCTAGTAGCCATATTTTTGTTTTCCACTTTTTTTTTCATACTGAAATATTTCTCTAGGGATTTAGGTTCAAAGAGATGTACCTCATATTGAATGTTATCCTTTAAAATGACCATAAAGAGATCTAAAAAATTATCCTATGGAATTTATTTACCTCGAGACTAAGATTTTGGAATCGTTGAATGTGTTATTTAATTGGAACTTTTTTCTGAATATTTATCAATTGACTAAATAATGTATTCATCTTAATATCCCCATAATGTGCTATCAATTCATCTGTAAAAATGGACCAAAAGATTAAAAAAATATTTTTTCTTTTAGATATCCATTGATACCAAACAAATTGATCATTTTCTAAGTACAAGACTGAAATAGTTACCTTTTGTAAGCTTGGCACTTGGTGTAGATCAAAAAATATTCTCCATATGGAATATCCATGTTATAGTATATTTACCATCAAACTTCCTCATATAGATCTTTAGAATGAATTAATCCATTGGTGATGAATTGCAACCTCAATGATGTGGATCTTGGATTAATAAATGATCATGATTATGAGATTCAATATTTGTGCTCTCGAGATGTGAAAAAATACTCCCCATATGTGATTGAGTCTCAATAATATTGTTGTTCTTATTTTCATGATTTCCTTGGATCTGCTGAACTTATGGTTATACTGGGGTAGGTGAATCAATATAATATAATTTTAACTTTATTTAACCATTCATCAATCATTCATTAGCACATATAAACTCAAATCACAATGCACATAATTTAACGTGGAAACCCTTGTAGGAAAAAACCACAAAAATGTATTTATAAATGTTTGTATGCACTAACCTATTGTTACGAATCTTGTATGCATCAACCTACTGTTACAAATATTGTATGCACCAATATACTAGAGACACCAATCTCCTCAGTTGAGAAGAAAATCATCAAGATATTGTGTAGGCACCAACCTACTAGAGACACCAATCTCCTTAGATGAGCACCAAATCAGTAAGACCTATACAAGAACCAACCTAAGATATTATTACTCAGAGTAATTCTATCTTCTCTTGCATGCTTCATGCTTCATGTATTTCATACTATCAACATACCCTTAACTTTCATTCTCCAGTGCCTCTCTTTACTTCATACCCCAAACATAGATTCAAACCCTAGTCAAATTTAGCCTTCATGCCCTAGAAAAATTTGTAGCATCATTCCGAGAATATAATCCCATATTGCAGCATCATAGCCTCAAAATATCTCACTTTGCATCATCATAGACTTTATTCCTTCATAGTGCACCCTTAAAAATCCAACAAAAATCTTCTTGCACACCTTTAGACCCTAGGAATACTCTCCAACTTCTCTTGCACACATCATATCTCTTTTGCACACCTAAAAAATGATCTTATTACTTGGATCCTCTTCTAATGCACACATATATCCTATATTTATAATTTTTCTATACTCACTTTTAGGCCAACCTATAAATACTGGTTGGGGAGACCTAATATTTCTAGCTAGGTTTTCTAACAAAAAAATCATATCTCCTCATTCCTAAAGAGTTAGATGCATTTCCATATACCATTGGAAAGGTATCAGAATAGTATTTCCAACCATAAAACCTATTCTCCCATTTAATATCTATGTTTATAATAAAAAATCCTTCAAATATAGGGTATCCAAAATGAGCATCCAAAAACAATATTTACAGCAATATCCATCTTGTAATATTTATCTTGGACATTTGTAGTCTCCCCTTGTATTTTAAATAAATGTACAACAATATTTCCAACAATATACCCCCTTTTCATTGATGGAAACCCTTAATCAATTCTGATACTCCCCCTGTCTGCAACTTTCATTGGGTCTACAATTATTCCTCTATCTGCAACTTCTCCCCCTTGGACAACAATGACAAAGGGATACTCACCCTAAGCTTGTGGTTCAATTTACTAATGATATGAGAGGGATATCACTCCCATACAAGTTTTTTCTCCTTTCACTTCATTGAGAATGTATACATTTCTCGGGGTTTTTTTTTGCATTTTCCACTAATCTACCTAAGCTTGCTTTCCTTATCTCACATCATTTAGAATGAAATGTGAGGTTATAACCTTGATCACACAATTGACTAAAACTTAAAATATTTTGTTTAAACCCTTAAACAGACAAGACATTCTATGTTTAGGCTTTCAATTATCTAGACTAATGGTACCTTTCCAACTATCCTTGCAAAAGCATTATCCCCAAAGGTAACACAGCCTCCTTTTCCTTCATTTAGTAGGAGACATTTGTTATGAAACCCTATCACATGTTTTCAATATCCACTATCAATGTACCATTGGATTCCTTTGCCTTGAGCATGCATTGCAATTCCACATTCTTCCTTATTTGGTTCTTCTTTCTTCCTTTTCCACACCCTTATGTATTCTTCTCTATTCTTGGTAAGAACATCTTATTCCCTATTTTTTTTAGGAGAATTTATTATGGTTATTATACATTCACATTCTATGTGCCCATAATTATTTCACTTATAACATTCTTTATCCTAATACAATAGAGGAGAAAATGAATTGTACTTTCTATTAGCAAACCCATGAGAACTTCTAGTTTTATTTTTCTCACATAATCATCCTTGGAGGTCTTATAAGGACCTCTATCTCTATTTCTCACATGGTAACTTCTTTTATAATATCTACAATCTATTTATTTATGAAAAAAATTATTGCAAGAATAACAGTAGCCAAGGGAGAGATTTTGATACCGGCCTGTGAAAGGACTTCTTGGTGGAACAACTCTTATGAACTCATTCTTGTTGTTATTGTGATAAGAATAAATTTTATGTTGAGCATCATTCCTTTTCCTTTTGATACTTTCATTATTGATGGACTATTTTATAATGCTAGCATATTTATTAGGATTTTCTTTGTTTTCCTTTCTTGATGGCTTTGTGACCTTAGTGCTTGCATCTCCCTTGGGATTCTCTTGTTTTCCATCATAGCCAAGACCTATATTGATGAATGGTGACCTTTGGAAACTAAAAATATTATCTAATATTTCATTAGTCTTTCTAAACTTGAAGCTTCTATTCAACTTATCAATTGTTTTCTTTAGTTCCTTTCTTAAGGAAACTATTTGAGCTTCTAGCTTCTCAAAATTTCTTCCTTTTCTTTCAGTTGGCTTCTCACCACTTATTCTATCCTTTTTTACTCTTCTAATTGAGTCGATGATAATTGTCTTCTATGTTTATTCAAGATCATGATCCTTCTTTTGTGTTTCTACAATTTCTCCTTTTGCTTTATATTATTTCCTATGAGACAATATATTTCTTCTAACACACTAACAAGTTTTTCTTCAAGATTCACTTCCTATGAATATGTCTTTTCTTTATGATTATGTTCATTTTCTTCATCAAAAGGTTTTGTTTCCATGGTTATGTAGAGATATTATTCTTCATCATCACTCTATTCCCTTTCTTTGTATTAGTTAGGTCCTCCTTTTATATTTCTCACAAATTGTGCCTATTATATCTATGATTCATAGTCAGGGATGCTTTTAAGGATGGAAATTTATTTTAAAATGTAGAAACCTTGGAGAACATTACTAATCCTTCATATGTCAACTATAAATGTTTGGCAATATTTTTTTAAAAATATTCAAATTTCTAAGTATTTTATATAGTTTTTATAAACATTTGGCGATTTTCAAGGTAAAATAATTTTATCCTATAGAATTTGGGCAAATCATTTTTAAAATAATGAATCTCATTTTTGGAAAAACCATGGAAAATTAGCCCATGAGTGAAATTTAGCCCCTAAAATCATCTATGTTCATAGTCGGAACAATCATTGGACCTGTCTTCATAAATTTTTTAAATATTGCGCAAAAACTATTTTTCTAATGTAGAGTGCATTACCTTGAGAGTGTCAAAATCTAATAGGCCAGTCAATATGACATCTATTTCTTTTTCATTATGTTCACTTGACTCCTTCTCAGTTTCATATGCATAACTTGTTATGACTGATTCCTAGATACAAAACCCAAGGTCCCTCAAATATTTATTCATTCTTATACTCCATTATGAATTATTTGTTCCATCAAACATAGGAGCTTTGTTTTGCAGGGAGACCTTCCTTACAATCCATATGTGCTCGAGATATTCCCTCTAGTGGTTAAACTGTTTCTTAAGGATCCTTCTCTGATACCAATTCTTGAAATTATGATTATATTCAGAGGGGGGGTGAATCAATATAAGATACTTTTTACTTTATTCAACCATTCATAAATCATTTATTATCACATATAAACTCAAATCACAATGCATAAAATTCAACACAGAAACCCTTGTGGGAGAAAACAACAAAAACTTGTCTTTATTATGTAGGCACAAACCTATTGTTACAAATATTGTAGGTACCAACCTACTGGAGACACCAATATCCTCAGTTGAGCACCATCTCAACAAGATATTGTGTAGGCACCAACATAATGTACTCATACAAACAATACTTCTAACTTCAACTGCATGCTTCATACATCATATATTTCATATTATCATCATACCTTTAACTTTCATTCTCCAACACCTCTCTTTCCTTCATAACCTAGACATAGATTCAAACCCTAGTCATATTTAGCCTTCATTCCCTAGATAAACTTATAACATCATTCCTAGAATATAATCCCGGACTGTAGCATCACAACATAAAAAAAAATCACTTTGCGGCATCATAGACCATATTCCTCCGTAGTGTTGGGCCCTTTTTTTTTGGGTTTGAAGCTGGGCAAGAAGGAATATAGTCCTAGTTTTGGTCAAACACAAGTTGTGAAAGATATAAAAGAGTCGGACTATGGAGCAAGTAAAGAAACAGAAATCGGTTGTGGAAAGGGACAGTGCAACACCAACAAGGAAAAAGAAGTTACAACAGAACAAGAAAGCATGTGAGCCCAAAGCCAGAAGATCCCACTCATCCTATATACGAGATGTATACTATTGTAAAAGGGTTGGTTAACTGATATGGTTGGGTTGGGTTTTCAGCTATTATTGTTGGCTATGGTTGGTTGGTTGGGTGTAGTTCAGAAAAAGGTTATGTAATTGGAATTTGTATATAGTTTTGGGAAAAACGACAGATAGAGCTCTGTGACATGAGTCATGAGCCAAAAGGTTTGAACATAGTACTGATTTGTATCTCTGATATTGTACCCGATAATCTCTGATGATAACAGATGAAGGACCTAAAATTTTGAAATATAATGTGTCATTCTGTGTTTATTCTTATGAATTCTCTCTTTACAATATTTCCTTATGCTTGATAAGATTAATAACATAACTATGTTTACAAATTATTTCACAACTTGAGTATCTTTAGTTCCAATATGAATGAGTTCCGAACTGTTCTATAGTTAGGCTATCTTGCGCAAGATCGTGGTGAATCTTGAAGGTTCTGGAAACCCAACTAAGTATTCTCCTTGCCCTTCCTTATATTTTTGTCTTGGTTGTGCTTTGGGTGAAACTTCTTCTCTTCGGAGAAGATGAAAATGCCAATGCTCTAGACTAATCGGTGCCTTTTGTTGGTAACCTGAGAAGTACCCTAGTCTGATCAATTCTGCACCAACAAAATGGTTTCATTGATGAGGCTTGCATTAAAAGGGAACCTGTAGGGAGAATGCTTCTGCGGATTCATAGATATGATATTCACTAGTGGTGGGAGAGAAATTGTGACGCCTTCATATAGAAAGAAGTGGAGCTCAGAAGAAAATATGTGAAAGATACACGAGAGGTTATCTTTTAATTAGAAATATCGAGTGACCAGTACGAGATATTCTAGGTTAAGTTCATGAAAGAACTTTTCCACTAGATAGATAGTCTCCAAGAAGCTTCGAAATTCCAAGAATGAGTCAAGAAGACTTGCTTTTAGGATCCATAAAATATCGCAGAACTTCATAGGTTTGGATTGTCTAGTAATGTGAGCGATCGATTTTTGGGTCAATACAACATTAGAGGGATACATTATCAAGTTTGCAACTGAGAATCAACAATATTTTTCATGGGAAGAAGTGGATTTCAAGAAATATGCAAGGGGAAGACTGTTGAGAGAAATCCCCCTATGGATTAAGGTTTTTTTTATGGAAGAGGCGATGTTGACTATGTCCCCAACTAATATGGCATCTTAGCACCCTCTCTTGGGGTGGGGTGAGTTTGGGGTGGAGTCATGGCCTGAGAGAGGGGGGGGTTCTTTGAAAGTCAGGGGAATAGCAAGAAATGGACTCAAGAGATGAGCAAGCTTTGAAAAGAGCCACCATAGTTGAGAAGTGGTGGCACGGTAAGATAAAGAAAGCAAAAAAAAAATCTGAGAAGTTGTGGAAAGAAGTCAGACCAAGAGAAGTAGAGGAAGGAAAAATGGAAGAGTTGTGGAATATGAGAAGACAGGAAAGCCTAGCCAGTCAAAGATTAAGTGGGAGAGAAGTGTAGAGAGAAAGAAGTCCCCAAAAGGGTGGAAAAGAAGGAGAAGGTGCAAAAGCAAGGGAAAAGGAAGTCAACATGGATCTTGAAGAAGAGAGAGAAGATTCAACACCGATGCCAGGAAAGATTGGGAATCCATATGAAGAGACCACTCCATAGGATGAGAACGAGACCCCCCAGATCAAAGTAACCCGCCCCGAAGCTAATGGCACCAACCCCGAATCACCCATACCCTAATTGTATTCTATAAAAGTGGTTAATTCTATACTACCTTCTTATGTTATTTCTGTTCCATTACAGTCAGTTAGTCAGTCACAAACGGGAAGCGGGAATACTAGGAGGATATTAGGATCCCTTGGTAGATCACAACCATGATCGTTAGGTTTTATTTTGGTAGGAGAAGTAAGATCAACAATGGATAGTAACGAGGGAGGTTTGATTGCTCGATACCCAAAATTTTGAGGTAAGGGAGATGAAGATGACATTGGTTATTATGTGAAGCAATATCGAGGTCTAGAGGGATTCCAGATGCGAACAAATTGGTTGAGTTCCAGAGTACTTTGAGAGGTCATGCTCTCAAATGGTACATGAAGGTCATTGATCTAGGATTATCAGGAGTGCAAGGTCAAGCATTCACACTTGACCAGGTACGGACAAAGTTCATAGCGAAGTTTAAGCTACCTCTGTCAAAACATCAAGCTCTATCTAAGTTGCACGGAATTCAACAAAGGGAAGGTGAATCAGCTTGGGAATAGAGCCAAAATTTTAAAGATGCTATAGGGAGGTTAGAAAATCCAATTCATGAATAACATCAAAGAGAATGGTAGATCCATGGATTGCTACCTCTGACACAGATTATGTTAACGCAACAATGGATAACCACTTTGATAGATGTTGTTATCACTGAAATTTCGTCCGCACATGGCGACAAGAACTCAGCATTGTCAAACAGTAATGAAGTCATTCATGGCACTAAATTAATTTCACAGCATTCCAAAGAGGTCAAAAACTATACAAAGTAGTAAAAATTGAAGAGCGCTTTACAGAAGTTGGTTGCGCATGCACACGCACAGAACAAAAACGTACCATGCACGCATACATGCATGATGCGCGGTTGTTGGCACAAAAACCCGCGCACCTACTAAACGGCGCATTTATTGAATTGGTCGACCTCCCAACCACTTATGGATAAGCTCCCAAGCTGATTTGGCCCTCAAATCTGAGTTGAATCTACATGGTAGGCTGGTCAAAGACCTAATAAATCCCTAAAGAGCCTCTTTTCACACTACAAAGGGGTTACATAATCACCCAATGCAATGCTATAAAAATCCATGAAGAAACCTCATTTTCTCAAGGAATTTCATGTAATGTTATGCTGCCTAGATTGTTTTAAGGACTCAATCCTTGACAAGACCACTTTGGCACCATTTCATTGAGCAATTCACCTCTCCATTGAGTGAATTTGCAAAGGAGTTCTTTCATCACCATTTTTATTTTTCTTGTTGTAAGGAGAGCAAGTTTGTGAGGGTCCAAGAGCCTTCCTTTGGAGGAAGAAGGGACTCATAATCCACTTTCTTCATTTTTCTTTGATTTCATCAATAGATCATCCTAAAAAACATTGGTGATATTGGTCTTTTTGTGTTTGTTATTTCTATATCCATATGCTTATAATTTTAGTTTGTTTTAGTTTAATTCTTGCTTATAGTTGTGTTTTTCTTTCTCTAACTCTTTCCTCTACAGCTGTCATGCTCAGTAAGACCCAACTGGGCATGTAAGCACCCCTTATTTGCTCACCAAGGTGATGAAGAGGGTGAAAACAGATGCCTTGGAATAATCAATGAAGATTGAAGCCATGGAAGGATATATGGGGATCCTGAGAGTGACCAGACCCCCAAAAGATGAAAATTTGGTGCAACTACAAGGGAAAATATCAACACTTACAAAGAAGATTCAAGAATTGACGATACCTAGACCAAGACGATCACAATTCTGGTGTATCGGATGTTACATAGAAGGACATATGGTGAACGAATGTCCAGGAATGAGGGGAGTGGGACCTCCTCAGAATATAATGGGGACCTCACCATAACCCATGGGAGGAGTTGCGCAAGTTTCCACGAACATACCATTCCATGCCCTAACCCCATATAATTCTTTTCCAAGTAATCAAATAGTGCCATCAGTTGAGTACTGTGATATTTTCCGAATCCATGGGCATGGGCCAAGACAATGCCCCATTATTCATAAGTATTCAACAATACCAAATATTGTGCATTGTGAATTTTTTGAATCTACCACACATGCTACCAATAATTGTAGAGCGTTGGATGCACTTGTGGACAGACTGGATTGAACATCATTCAGGGTGAATGAAACCCCTCAGGGACTGGGAAGAGGCCGAAGAGGTGGAGCTGGAGGACACTTCAGAGGAGGAAGAACCAGGGGAAGAGGACCAAGTAGATGCTAAAAATGTGATGAGCAAGGCCACGTGGCTAGAGATTGTCCTCATCCGAGGTGGCCATGGTTCTCTCACTATAGAACCAATGGGAACACAATTGAAGACTACCTAGAACTAATTGAAAAATGGGAAGATCAGGTACGTCAATGAGGAACTAACCTCATCAGTTCAAAGATAAAGAGAGTTATTAAAGGACAACTTACCAACCTTAATATCGTTACTCAAGGAGAGGAAAAGACTGGCACAGATGTTGACAATGTACCTCAAATCCAGAAAGCAGCACTTAAGGAGAACATGTATGATCCTCTGAAACAAAATCTATTATTTAAAAATGCCATAGAAATATTTTAGAATATCCCTGGCCCTAAGATGCAAGAGAAACCCCTTCAGCCTATTTTTTACCCTAAGATCGTGCAAGTCCCTGCTTCACCCCCTACACCCAGAAACCCTGTAGTCCTGATGAGACAACATGAGTAGCCACAAAATGTAGTTGAACTTTGGTTTCAGTTATTTTATAATATTCTTGGGAATGACCGGTTGACAGAAAAGTTGTGCAATCCACTGTACCTAGTTCTAGGATATGAAGAATCTACAGAAACAAGAATAAGGACTAATCTTCCTAAGAAGAATACTCAGAGAGTGCAAAGAAGGAAAGTATGGATTGGAAAAGATTTTAGATTAGATTGCCAGCTAGATGAATTTGAGATTAAGGATGTTATGTTAGATCTAGGATCTAATGTTAATATACTTCCTAAAAATACTTGAGAAGCTTTAGGAAAACCCTAGTTGACATATTATCCAATCCAGCTAAGAATGGCCAATCGCTATTGTATTTTCCCAATAGGAATACTAGAGAATGTGGAAATAAATGTTGCAGGAGTGAAGAATGTAAACGATTTTGAGGTGATCAAAATCATGGGGGATAAGGACCCTTATCCTTTACTACTTGGTATTGATTGGGATTATGAAAACTATGCGGTGATTTACCTAAAGAAAGACACTATGACATTTGAGGTAGATGGAATAAAAGTAGTTCAACCCTTGGATCTGTATGTAGGCCCTTGATACATGGAGCCAACAAAAAATGATATGGAGGGAGAATACCTAGACCAGTTATACACTGTGACAACAAGAATAAGATAATATACATAAATCCTATTGTTGATGGATCAGTAAGTTGGAGGATCATACAATCAATGGACGAAGATTTAGAACTGGCATTGGACAGTTGGTAGCAAGGTTCATATGAAATATTTTCAAGAAGATGCGCAACTGTCAGAGCAACTAGATGGGTTGGAGCTGAGGTCAGAGAACACCCGATATATGATGGTACCTCAGGACTTGAAAATTTGTTGGTCATCATGGAAGAAAATATAACAAAGGATCAAAGGATCTCAATGTTGGATTTATCCCTCAGGACACCCTTGCCAGATGGTGGACTAATCACAAAGCCTTAGTTGATAACTAGGATGATGTGAAGCAAGCTATATGATATACATTTCAAGATAAGGAGCAGCTGGAATCATAGACGCATACAAATTTCCAAGTTGTGCAACTTGTTAAGCCCTAATATTGGCTCATTACCCATTAATTGGGATATATTAGATTAGTAATGTTATTTTATTTATGTCAGCTTTAGGCCATTAGTTGTAATTATACCTCCTAGTCTCCTATATATACCAAGGAGATGTTATTTTATTTATGTCAGCTTTAGGCCATTAGTTGTAATTATACCTCCTAGTCTCCTATATATACCAAGGATACATTTTCATTTTGAATCATCTTGTACTTGAACATTTAGGTGGGGTACAAGGAGGTTTCCCCCTCGAAGAGGCTTATTATCTGGAATTCTCTCTTTTTCAATGCGTTGAGTACTTTTCCTAAGGTTTTTCTATGCTATATTGATGTTTGGTTCTTAACACAATTGTTCAATGGATAGTCTCGTCCTAAAGCACATATTGAACAATGTGTGAGATAGTGGAAAGTTGCAGAAATACCATCTCACTTCTGGGTTCAAGTATTTCCCCATTCACTAGGTCCAATTATGAAAGCTTGGTACATGCATGAAGAAACTGTAAGACACACCAATGCCTAGCAACCATTGGTAGATCAATTTTGCAAGGACTTCTCGTTTACATTTAAGTACCCTAAGATTAAAGTAGTCCTGCAAAGAATTAAAGAATTCCTTTTTACAAATACTGGTGAATGGAAATCTGACCTAGTGGAAGGTGCAAAGAATAGCTAAGAACTTCAGTCCAACCTTCACCTGAAGTTGGAAAAGAGTCCTATAGAATTCTACAAAATTGAGAAGGATTTAGAAAGTCGATATGATTTAGAAGAATTGAGAAACTTGGCCATTAAGGAAACAAAAGGAAGCAGAGAAATCCAGAACATTATACCCATCCATACTGATGGTTTTTATAACTATCTAATGAAATTGTGTAAATTCATTATAGGAACTACAAAGCAACCTAAGATAGCTATGGAAGGAGATTATTGGGATGAGAAAACTAGCCAAGAAATATATATCCTGTTGCGAGATTATGAGGACTTGTTCCCAAAGACATTTTCAGAGATAAAAGGGATTAAAGGAGCTATGGGAGAGATGAAAATTGAACTAAAACCAGGATCAAAGAATGTAAATCATATACCATATCACCTTAACCCCAGAGTGAAAGAGATGGTTAAGAGGGAAATAGACAAGCTGCTAGAAGTTGGACTTATTTTTGTAGTGGAAGAAGAAGAATGGGTTAGCCCAATAGTCATCCAGAGAAAGAAAGGCACATAGGACATTAGGTTCTGTGTATATTACATAATCCTTAATTCTTCCTGTGTGCATGACCCTTTCCCAACACCTTTTACTGATGAGGTGATAGAAAAATTTGCGGGGAAAGAATCTTACTCATTTACAAATGGATTTTCGGGGTATCACCAAGTAAGGATTGCAGAAGAAGACAAAAGGAAGACCACATTTATGTTGGACAACTGAGGGGGGGGGTGTGAATCAATTGTTACCATGCTTAAACAATTATTCTTATTTTAAACTATTTACAGAGCACTCAATGACAATCACAATAATGCAAGGAAGTAAGCAATAGAACATTCAACATCATTCACACATATGAGATACATAGAGACAGATATTTCCTGAGGAAACCCATAAAGGGTAAAAAACTCTTTTTCTTTATATGAAAAGCAATATTTGCATTCTGTACATTATCATACTTATGAGCACCAACTCATAA
>JASDQU010588621.1:0-35863 GCA_032191745.1 Picea mariana
TGTACATACATGTCATATTGATAGATAGAACATCGAGGACAATGTTCCTTTAAGGGGGAGGGAATTGTAACACCCTGTTTCCCCCAGTCTGTAAAAATAACTATACTGGCCAAGAACTATGGCAAACTCAAAGATTGTGAATGTCAAATTAATGGAACTTAGTATAAAAGGTCCGAGGAATGTAAATGATGTATGAATATATGTTGCATGGCTGCTGAGAGGGAGATGTGCTGAAAAGAGACCACGATGGCTGATGAGATATGGTGGAAGGGGATAGGAGTGGCTGCGTTAACTTCCACCGAACCAAAACCATACTAGTTTGTATGTGATTAGGAAAACCAAAGCTCACCCTCAGACCCGAAATGAATTACCCACCCGGATGGTAGGTGGGGAGGCTCCTCAAGAGTAAATGAGGGGATGGGGAGAACTATCCATCTGTAGAAGCTCTCAGACCTGATCATCGGACAAAGAATTTTATGCCACACGCAATCTCGTAGGAGGAAAGAAGTGTGGAAGGGGGGGGGGAGAGAGGGGACAGACACACACATGTGACAGGAATCATGGAAGGAGAACCAGTGGAACTCCGGGAAATACAGAGATTCATGAGCAGAGGAGAAGGAGAGTAACCTTCATCCCGGACTTTTGATGAGCGGGAAGTAAGAGACTAAGTCTCAAAGCATCGTGGTCTAGCTCGGGGGTGGCTAGTGGTAAATCCTTTTGGAGTCACTGAGCCTACGGTTGGGTGGAAATGAGCACCGCTCTCAGCAGTTGCATTACACCTGGTGTTTTTCTAACAAGTATTTATGTCCTGTATTTTAAATTGAATGTTCTTGAAATGCATGCTCATGGTTGTACACTCATGAATGATTTTTGTATAGAAGTGTTCACCTGGTGTGTTTGATCGGAAAAGGAGGATGCATGCTTATACTTGTATGGCCATATTCGGTTCATTTATATATATATACATTGAACAAGTTCAGATTTCGAAGTCCGTTCTCGGGAGATCTGTCCCATTTACTTGACTCACGCGATGTTTTGGTTGGATTTCCTCGAAGGCACCTCCTTCTAGGAAAGTTTCCTCACTATTCCAGAGTCGGAGTGAGCTCCTTGGAAGGACTACCGTTTAAGTAAATATCTAAGCTTACCTCGCCCTTGTCACAGAGTTCTTAGCTCGGTAATCTAAGAAGACCCTTCAGTCAGGTCACCCAGCCTGGGGATAATTACCCAAGAATCTGTTGAAGGATTTTATGGCCTAAGTTTGGAAACCTTGCACCAGAAAGAATGGTTCCCTCAGTTTTGGCGTTTCAGCATTTCGACACCTAGGATACCCAAGGGCAGGTTTCCTTGTCTTCGCCCGTCATGAAATCCCGACTTGAGAAACCCTGAAATGGTATAGCGTGGTTGGAATTTGGTGTTTCGACACCTGGGATACCCAAGGGTAAGTTTCCTTGTACTCGCATGTCATGAAATCCCGATAGGTGAAACCTTGAAATAGTCTAACTTGGATAAGTTTTGGTGTTTCGGTGTTTCGGCACCCGGGATACCCAAGGGTAAGTTTCCTTGTACTCGCATGTCATGAAATCCCGATAGGTGAAACCCCAAAATAGTCTAACGTGGATAAGTTTTGGTGTTTTGGCGTTTCTGCACCCGGGATACCCAAGGGTAAGTTTCCTTGTACTCGCATGTCGTGAAATCCCAATAGGTGAAACCCGAAAATAGTCTAACATGGATAAGTTTTGGTGTTTCGGCGTTTCGGCACCCGGGATACCCAAGGGTAAGTTTCCTTGTACTTTCATGTCACGAAATACCGATAGGTGAAACCCGAAAATAGTCTAACGTGGATAAGTTTTGGTGTTTCGGCATTTCGGCACCCGGGATACCCAAGGGAAAGTTTCCTTGTCTTCGCACATCGCGAAATCCCGACTTACGAAACCCCGAAATGGTATAGCGAGGTTAGAGTTTGGTGTTTCGGCGTTTCGCATCCCGGGAAACCCAGATGCAAGACCTCTTGTCATCGTACATCGTGGAATCCCAACTTGCGAAACCCCAAAGTGAGTTTAGGGGATATATGGTTCGGAGTTTCGGCTCCCGGGAAACCTAGGTGCGAGACATCCTGTCTACGCATATCCTGAAATCCCGACTTGCGAGACCCCAAAATGATAATAGAGCAGATGAAATACGATGTTTTGGCGTGTCAACACCCGGGATATCTAAGGGCCAGTCTCTTGTACTCGCTAGTCCTGAAATCCCGACTTGCGAAACCCCGAAATGACATAGTGTGTCTAGAGTTTGGATGCCAGTGTTTCGGCACCCGGGAAACCCAAGGGTCAGTTCCCTTGTACTCGCTGGTCGTGAAGTCCAGACTTGCGAAACCTTGAAATAATAATAGCACAGATAAGTATTGATGTTTCAGTATTTCGGCACCCGAGATATCTAGAAGCAAGTCCCTGGTACACACTAGTCCTGAATTCCCGACTTGTGAAATCCCGATATGGTTTAGTGCATGTAGATTTGGTTATCGGTGTTTCAGCTCCCGAAAAACCAAAGGTATGAAACCCCTCGTACTCTTCTACTGCAAAAACTTAGTACGCGAAACTCTGAAAGGTGGGATGCCAGGTTTTAATCCGAGGCATTGTTAGATATGAAAAACTCTTGGTCCCTTTCAGATTTCGACACTTCGAGAGATAAGAGAGCAGGGGAACACATGCATCGTGATTTCCCGAATCGTGAAAGCCAGAAGCACCTCTCCGGTAAGGCCTGTGGTCATAGCCAACGATCACATGGGTAAGGATAAGGGATGGTAGGGTCTGCATCAGGCCCCATAGGAATTTGGGGAATTCTGTCCCTCGGTGAAAAGAAGGAAAAAGTCGAAAAATATTAGTTCCCGTAGTGGGTGTGTTACATAAAGGGTTGGAAGGACTCAACCAAACTTGAGCAAGAAGTTGCAGAGGCGGTGGAGGATTTGAGGGGGCAAGGGATGCCCTAACCCTCAGCCTCATTTGAGTAGATTTTTCAGAGAAACCAAGGAGACTTATGCAATGTTTTGTAAGTGGTTTTAGTATCCTTCCTTTATGTAAAGACTGGTCCATTTTCCTTGGTAAATGAGCCCATTGTTATGGGTTTAAGAAAAAGTGATTTTGGGAATCAAACTCATGTGTACTTGTGTATGATTCAACTGTTTATTGTATTTTCTGTTGTGCTAAGTTGTTAGGCATCTTAGTGTGTTTATGTTCATAGTTCAAATTGTATTTTTGTGTATACTATTGAGAACCTAGACTAGACCTGAGGTGGGTGTGCAATGAATTTGGTTATGCTTTGAAATCTAACAGTCGATTCATAAAAACATGTACCAAGAGCCTTGCCTTCTGCCACCATGGAACTGCCACTATGGGCCCTGTCAGTCCATGTCATCATTGTACAATTGTTTTCAAAAATCCCCAAAATTGTAAAATTTTCTTTGAAATTTTTCTTCAATGAACTTGGAAGTTTTAACTGATATAGAATGAATCTCGATTTTTGATTGCCAAGTTGAATGTGATCTATTCCATTGATTTTTCTAACTCCTCAATCATTGTTAAACAAAGAATTCGACCTTCCAGGCCAAATTTGACTTTACAACCGATATATCGATGCCATTGATCATATCCTCAACCATTTTGGGTGTAATTTCAACCTGAATTTGTTCATAATTTATGGATTTCACTCTAGTTTCAAAATTTTCCCTAAATCTATCACGGATCCAAAATCTGTAATAGTGAATTTTGTCAAATTCACATAGATCCTTGGCCCATACGGGTCCCAGTTTTGAACCAAAATCTATGATACTGAATTGTACCATACCCTCCTACTAACACAAAATTTAAAACACCCCACACATATAAAATAAACCAAG
Source organism: Picea mariana (assembly GCA_032191745.1). Taxonomy (NCBI): domain Eukaryota; kingdom Viridiplantae; phylum Streptophyta; class Pinopsida; order Pinales; family Pinaceae; genus Picea; species Picea mariana. Next base: position 3,893 of record JASDQU010588621.1, read on the forward strand.
TGGAAACATGCCCATAATTTAACATGCATCTAACACAATAATTTAAAACATGAATGCAACTGTCCAAGAAAACACACAACATTCAAATATTCATTTAGAAAATTAAATAGTCATAATAAATACAACATAAAACTTATCTATTTACAAAATAACCAACTGGTTGTGTACACAGGACGTTCCTCCTAGCCATAGGATTATGTTCATTTTCTCTCAATAGAAAGACGCCCTTGAGCTTAGGCTATGAGTTCACAAGGAGATTTGACCCTCTTGGTTGTCCACTCTCCACATTCAGTATCCAAAAACCTATCTTCTAATCCAATAGCAGTTCCAATCCACTAGCTCTCTTCCCCACAACCTACACAAGCCAAGGAATGGGATCTCCCTTCACTGCACATAGTCCCTCATGCTTTCCCACTTCCCTCCAAGGATTCAATGCACTCGGTTGGCCAGGCATCTCATAGTTGGGGACTCCCGAAACTCTTCACTACTCCAGAAGTGTTCACTACAACATTCACAAGGCTCTTGGTCCATTTAATCAATAGAAATATTTGTCCATAGGAACACAACCCATTTTTATAGGCACACCGACCATAATTATGGCATAAACACAACCCAATCATGGATATCTTTAAGCACAACATGGTTGGTGCTCTTCCTAGCATTCAACTCCTCTCTAATTTCCCAAACAACAAGTAAAAATATCCTTTGTTTCCCATTCAAAGTTCCTTTTCTCCCATGCATGTTGACTCTCACACTTCCCAATGTTGATTGTACTTCAGCCCCATGCTCCCAATAACTATGGGATGTGACTTCTCACACCCACCCTCTTACATGAATTAAGTGTTTGAGTGTCTAACTAGTCAAAGGGATGATTATGTGGTAAAGACACATTAACTCAATAAAATGACAAGAATTTCCCCTTGGATCCCCCTTTATCCCCCTCTCTTGTGGAATCATATCCCCCCATCATTTATGTCCCTATCATATTGCAGCCAATGATTATTATTTTTATTAATTATTTCAATGTACATAATATACAATTTGGCCCCCAGCCACATTAATCAATATGGGATCTTGTCCCCAAACATATCATCTCACCGGTGTAAATCACATGTATACAATTACATTATAAGTTGCGGGGATTAAAACTAGAGATGTTACATAAGTTCCCGCATGGTTTCATTCATTCATCAATTGAGTTGGTATCGAGAAGTGTTCATATTTTTGGGCTTAAAGTGTCCTTTTCCTATTTAACCACTCACTTGTGACTATTCTCAATAAAAATTGTAGTCGACCATGAGTTTCTTTAAGGAAAGTCACGAGAATGATTTGATGCTCACAAGTTTCTTTCTAGCAACTAGTGACCAATGCCTGTAGGAACAAAGAAATGTCTATATATATATATATATATATATATATATATATATATATATCCTCTAATCCTGTATTGTGCATCTAATTATATCTTTGTTTTGCATTACTTAAAGAAAAAGTTAACTTGTTTTCCATAAACAAGTTGCAAATATCTTCTTCTTTTAAGCATGTTGTGCAAGGAATGCTAGACAGGTGCATTGTTTTCAAGTCATGTGGGTTTTGAAGAAGGATATATGAAGCATTTGAAGGTATATCTGTATTTCATTGGAAATGTAGATAAGATTCCTCCCTTCTTGTGACAAATCAAATTAGTTTTAAAGATTTGTATTATTCCATCAAAATAAAAGTTAGTGTGTGTGTTTCATTAGACAATTTCATCATTTCCCAATATTCTTGAACCTATAAACACCATATCCTAAAAGAAATGCAAGACTAAAAGTTATTAAAATTGATTTTCTTTATAGAAACACCAACATAGTCTAGGTTGTAGGGCCTTGGTGTAGGATTAGGTAGTAGATTATCCAAGGCCACCAAAGTGAAACTAGGATTGACTAAAGAGTGGTAAAACCCATTAGTGGTGAAAAATATTTTCTAGGACAACACCTCTCACACAGACGTCAAGCATTAGGTCAATCCAATTAAAGTGTTGAGATTATCCCCTTGCACTTGGATTGGTGGGTGGATGCGGTATTGGGGAATTCAAGATAAGTTGACATGTTCCTCGGGGTGATGCCTTCTTTTTGAAGTTTTGATTATAGGAATTAGCCTGTATTTTTTTCCCAATGTGGAATATTGACTCACAACTATTCTAGCCATCTACCAATCAAGAAGTGGTATCATTATATACCTTTACTAGGTTTTACAATAAGTAACTACAAGTGGGAAGTGCTTGCACTACCTGGAGAAGATAGTAGATATCAGTCACAATTTAGGTTTTATGACTTCACGAGATATATTTCACCTTGGGTGGTTGATTCAGGGAATGTTACTATAATTTTTCATCACACCTTCACTAGTTGGTCTTAGGCTCTCATCCTGCTAGGATGATATTTGAAAGGCCCTTTTCTTCAACTACTCACTAATTTCGTTAGGGACCTAAACAACCTGGTAGGGTTTTTGAAAGATTAAGTCTAATTTTTTATTACCTCAACATAGTTATTTTTAGTGGAGTTCTCTTCGGTAATTGTGTCTACATCATCCTAGGTTTGATCATTTGTTTTGTAAATTACAACTTAAATTTCACAATTGTTGACCCAACACCCCATTATTTTGGGAGGATTAGAGGTGTTCCTCCTGACATCATATAGCCATCTTCCACAAGGCATATAATAACTATCATTGTCACTCCTAACAGTGAACCAGAGGACACGACACATATTGCTTTATCTAGTCATGTTAGAGAAGAATATAATCAGTTGAGATTTGGTTACATTTTGACTAAAAATGTTTTTGTGTGAGGTCGTAACATGCACATCATAATGATAGGAGAGGGTCTTCCTCTCCATACACATGGAAATTGTGACCCCCCATAGGTACAATTCATTAACAAAACGCCTCTAACTCATTTTACTCCTAAGTTGGTTAGTCCTTATAATAATTTGTTTATTTGTATTAGGGAAATTTTTACTGAAGTCCTTTTATCTTTCTTATGTATTTTTCCATCTAAGATGGACTAAATTTTTGTTTTGACAAGGATGAGGGGAACAAACCACACTACCCCTAGTATTTTGGTTGGGGGAACCAATATCCTGATAGTAAAACTGGCTAACTGGGCTAGCCATTTTGTACATAGTTTTCAAAATAGTGTAAATTCCCTTTCCAGGATACCATTAGTTAGTACATGCCTCCCTTCCTTTAGTTCTTATGATTTTGTGGGTTGACCATAGGACCTCAATTTACCATACCTAGTTTTCACAGCAGAAGTGGGTCCACACCATTGTCTAGTATCCCTAGACTAGGTAGTTGTTTTGGCAACAAAAAACCCCCTTTACTTTTTCTTTTATAAGAGAAAGGAAAGTCCCCCCCCCCAAAACTAAAATTTGAACTCTATTGCCTAATCTTCTACTGCTTGATCCTAATGTTAATTATTTACCCACCTTGATAGAGTTGAGGGTTTGGATCTTTATTGATTATTTTTTTGTTGGATTACTGAGAGGGAGGGTGAATCAATAATAAATATTTTTAACCCTTTTAACCACAATATGTAAGTGTTATTTATCTTTATGATCGATATACCATTATAATTCAAAAAGTGTAGAGTAAATAAACCATGAACAATGAAAAATCATACACATACACAACACACCAACATTTTTACATGGAAGCCCAATGCGGGAAAAAACCACATAATGTTTTTTCTTATATGTATTTAAGAATTACATTCATTGGAAGCACCAACTTCCTTTGTTCTCCAGTTGCAACTGGAAGGACTCTCCGACCCCCTATATTTCTAGGCTACAACCAAAAGGTGGCTACAACTCCCCAATTCTCTGGCTACAACCAGGAGGAGGATACAACCCCCTGTGTTCTTTGGCTACAACCAAAAGGTGGCTACAACCACCTATCCTTGACCCATCCTACCACCCTAAAATATAAATGTCAAATGGCGAAACCATTTCCACACTATCACTGTGATATATACCACTATAAACCTATGCCAACCTGTACCAACAACCTGTAACCAACCTGTCCCACTGAACCGTAACCAAAATATGCAAGTACTCAGCCTGTACCAACAAAACCCAATAGGTACGTGATATATATATGTTGCAGATTGCATATGTATGTGCCATGTCTATAATGCAACCCGCGTATGTACGCAACCTATCTATACCACAACCTGCGTACACCTTCAGTAAACTAGGGTTTTCACCTTTTCTAAAACTTCAAACACTTTGTTTCCTCTCTCACATCAACTTGCAACCTGTCATTGTGTCTTATATGTACCTGTACCATGTGCATACAACATCTTATACATTCCCTAACCAAGTGTATCTATGTTTCTCTAGTCATTTTCCATACATGTGTGTACAATCATGAACAAGTGTAATAATCCTCACATTGAATATACATCAAACCATTACTGATATGCAGCCTCACAACATACAAACAACTTCACAACCAAAACCCTCAACCATGTACCAAGAAATACAAACAATGTCTCAACCCTTGAACTGACAAGATGAACCAATGAATAATACCAACATACTAGTGTTGTATTTATGTAGATCTATCTCATACCATAAGTGCCATACAACCAACACCCTCTCTAGGGAAAAAACTCAAACTCCCATAACCATATCTCATGGAGACAACAATATCCAAATACACATAAGAATATGACATACCTTTTGAATATGTAGATAGATATGTTGTACCTGATCATTGTAGACCTTCTTGAAAGCTTTCTTTCAGACTCTGAGAACTTGGCACCCTCAACAACTCAAGTTTTTATGGATTTTACCACATGTACGTGCCATGTTATACTGCCAGGGCACATATGTATGCTCCCTTATTCAGTGCAGCTCGCGTACACCTCAAAATCTAGGTTTTTTTAGTATTTTTGCAATTTTGAAACTTTCACCGTCAACCCTTCGTGCTACCTCAAACATGCGTAACTTCAGATATATTAATGAGTACCTTCAATAAACCTTACACACTAATAAATATTCAATGTTCTCAATAGGTGATAACATGAGAGCCTTTCTCTCTTATTTATACTTCCATGTAGCTTCCTCAAGGGGTTACCTTCTAACCAACTTAACCCAACTTCCTTCTTTTTAGGGATAACCCACTTCTAACCAATTGTCCAATTATAACCATTTTATCCATAAATAGTAAACTCTCCACTTCTAGTTGCAACTAATTTATTTTTAATTATTTTCTTATTCCAACAACTTAACCCATGATTAAATCCTATTTTCACCCATTATGACTAGTCAACTTCTTCTAGGAGTTTCTAGAATAATTTGACTTGTTTGACCTTCTAGGGGATTCTAGATAACTCAAGAGGGTTCTCCAATTTCACAAGGCCATAACTCTCTAACCATGAAGATTTATGTGACGTTCCACATATCACCGGAAATGGAATGACATATACTATCAATCCAGAAGAGTCTTATGCACAAACATACTAATCTTCATACCATTATACATAAAACAAGATTAAGTCCCTTAACCATACTATTGGACCTACCGGAATTTGCTACCAGACTTGCTTCAAGGGTTGACATCAATGACAACCAACCCAATTAATAAACATCTTTGGTGGAGGTTTTTTAATCCTTTTGATCTTATGATTTCAAATTTCTTCATAATGCTTCTTGACTTATGATGCTTTGTTTACATTTGTATGATGCCATTGACAATTTATCTTCAGAACATTTTGCATATTCCAAAGTATTTGATGATCCTATATGGTTGCAAAGTTTGATTTTCTATTGCATGTCTTGAATAAGTTTGTTTTTGATGATTTTTTGAATGGATAACTTAAATTAAGAACACATATGCATTCTACATCCTATTGCTTGCATGTTATTCCTAATGTCTTCATCTGTATGCTCTCATATGTTGATCATACTCTTCAGTCTCAAACTCTTATATTGAATCACAAGATCATTAATCCTTTCTATGAGTTTGAAATTAGATGCACACAACTTTCATGAAATTTATTTGCAACAACCCAGATCATGGATCATTGTCTTTGAGAAACTTTTCCTCTTCATTTATTCATTTTGGAAACAAACCCAACACGTATTCATAAGTTTATTAAAGGAAAAGGAAAAGAATGCAATGCTTATGATATACTGACAAGTATATTATTCCTAGCATAACATATTTTATTCTTTCTATGGTTGCAGGAGTCGGGTTGCAGAGCCACTTCCTTTACATGACCATTTCAACATTGAAATGCATGTGGATAATCCCTTGATCTTCTTTCTCTTGTCTAGACTCCTCTCTATGCAGATCTTGTCTATACTTTGAATCCAATAGTCAACATTAGGAACTAAGACTTATATTTCCCAAACCTTAGTTGGATTTTTTTTTATCAACAATGCATTGATGAGGCCGAAACCCTGATCCTTACTAGGCTCTCTCTCATTGGGAAGTAGATTGACCTTTTCTTAAAACTGCTCCAAGGTCTAAAGCTTACAAGGATATCAGGTCCACCTTTCCCATAGTCCTATCATGTGAGCTCATCAGATTTACTTCTATAGATAATCCTAGTTCAGAGTGTTGAGTGTGAATTGTCTTAATATTGGTATGAAGGTTGAAGGTCGAAATCCTATCAGGCTCCCCTCATCGGGTTTGTCTTTAGGTTGGCCAAGTGAAGTCCTTTGTGATAATCCCAAGGTCCAAACAGTGTGAGATTCTTCAGATTGATCTCTATAGAGTTATTTGTTTGACCTCCCCTCTCTCTGAAAACCCAAGCCATAGGGCCTATCAAGGTTCTCGGATGTGGAACCTTGTCATAACCAGTTTCATGCCATGTGGTATAACGTGGGATCTTGTTCTCTAATCCTATCAGGTTCCCTCTCCTTGCAAAATTATCAGGTTTTCCTTCCACAATTTCCCCTTGATTGGATTGGCATGTCTTGTGTGCTCGGATACCATTGATATCCTCTTTATCGTATAGGCCACTCTTTGTGATGTTATAATGTCATGTGGTATGTTGTCTTTTGTACCCCCTAGTCACTTGCCATTTGTCATATCCAAAGTTGAGTGGTCATGATCTCTATACGACATACCTGCCTCACTCAACATTTGGTTACTCAAAATATGCATGATATGCCTTGCTTCTATTTTTGGTCCCTAGGTGTAGAACTTTGATTGGTGTGTAACCCTGACCCATGCAAAACTTGCCCCCATTTTCCTAGTTTTTTTGTATATAATTTGTATAATTTATTTTCTTTATTTTGATATTAATTTTTATTATTTTATTTATTTATTTATTTTCATTTTTAATTTGCCCATGGTTTTGCAAAAATGCACATAGTTTTGATTGCCCATGGTTTCTACAATTTTCCCATGGTTTTCCCCAAACCTCCCCTTGTTATTTATTTTACATGGAAAAATCAATTTTACTTTAAAAATCACTTTTCATGGGTAAAATTTGTTTTACATAAGTAAAATTAGTTTTACATGGGTAAAATTATTTTTACCCAGGGAAACTATTTTTATTACATGGTGCATTTTTCCCTAAATCCCTAATGTATAGTTTTCATATGTATATTATTATCATTTTCCCATGTCTCGGTGAAATTGGATACAATTTGATTTTTTTATTATATATATATTCATTCTTCCTATTTCATTTTAAGTTAATTTTGTTTTTCCCATTTTTTCTTAAGTCCCCCATTGTACTTTATGAGGATTTTTTCCTATTGTATTTTATTTATTTTGTTTATATATATATATATGTGTGTGTGTGTGGTGATTTATTTTTTTAATTTAATTTTTTAATTTTATCATTATTCTATTTTCTCCCCCCTTCAAATTTCATTGAGATTCTTCCCATTGGGCTTCACCTTCATATCTTGATAAATCCCCATCGGGATTTACCATTAGGATAAACCTTCCCTGCTTTTCCGAAACCTTATTCTCCAAACACCACATGACTTGATTATATTATAATATTTTTTTTTGGAACTCAAGCTTATCGGGATTTTTCCCCATTTGAAATACCCCATCGATATTTACCTATTGGCCCTTGACCAAGTTTTGGGAGATCTTTGGTCAAGTTTGACCTATTTTGGGACTTCGACAGCCTGTCAAAGGAGGGGCACAAGACGAAGTAGAGATCACGGGATCTCGGCCCCTTTTTGGGTCCTTTTTGGGATTTGGGATTATGTTATGGGTATGGGATGTAGGCCCATGGGTTTACCCATGTTTAGGACTATTTTGTAAAGTATAAATATATGTCTAGGAAATGTAAGAAGAGAGCAGTTACAAATGGCTAAGTGCTAGATCTATGTGATTGAAGGATTGTAAGTGATTTTTTCATACTGTGTGAGAATTGCAGAACTACGTGCAAGTAATTGTAAGAAGGCTTGGTGCTTTACCCTAGCTCGAAGAAGGAGGATCTGGGGGAGTGAGCGTAGATCTCCTGTCTTCCGTGAAGTAGGATTTTGATGCTATGTGCCTGTAAGAAGCTTGACAAAGATAATAAAGAATGAGAGTTGGTGGGTGTATCCCCGGGGTGGGGGTGAACCACGTATATGATGTGTTGCTCTACTTTGTGCAATGTGTTTATGTGTTTATGTCTTTACTTGCTAAGTGCCTTGATATAAATAGAGAGATCTATTTATCCTTTGTGCTAATGATGTATATGGATGTTAGATCTAACTTATATGAATGTGCTAGTGCCTGAATCTATTAGATCTAACCTACTTCTCTATGATAAGTGCTTAGATACATCAGATCTGAATGAATGATGTGATGCTTTGTTTTATCTGCGAAGTAGATAGTGGTTAAATATTGATGAACTGTCGATGCTAAGTGCTCTGTTAAGTATTACAATCACAGATCTGTGTCCTGGCTAAGGTTGTAGACACCTGAGTCCTGAAACCACCCCTGCCTCTACCTCAGGTGAGACTTCATCTGCTTCGCAGGTGCTGCTAAAAGGGCCCGTAGTTAGGGTTTTGTTGGTGCATTGTTTTAGCATTGAACCCTGGGTCTTCCCCTGTGCCAACATTACCCTAGACACACCATCCCCTATCTTTCCAAGACTCTATAGTCCCAAATACCCTATATTATTTTAATATTGTTTCCCATCAAAATTTTAGGTTCATACATGTTTCACCTCTTCGGAGTTACCAACTATTGGAAGCTTTACCCATTGGAGTTACGAGCCATCAGATTCAAACTTACCCTCACCATCCCGAAGACCATCAGACCCCAATCATCAGGAATGATCTATCAAACTCACCTCATTGGATTCATGCCCTTCCAAAATTCACCTTCTGAAATTCACGTCATTGAATTTCACATCTTTTACCAGATCCAAGATTTTTCCATCTTCTATCGTTCGTCAATTTTCATAATAGGACCATCGGGTTGGGTTTTCTACACATGCATAATTTCTGGGATGGTTTATTTTAATAATATTTTGGGGGTGGGAGTTTAGGATTGTATTATTACTTGATTTTTATTTTATTTCATTTATCTTCCTATTTTTACTAGGGTTATTGGAAAAACTTTCTACACGAGCCCCAGGTCCTATACCTCGTCTAGTTCCTTACACAAACCAAGTAAGGGGGAAAAAATGATATAAAACATTCAAGATAAAATTACTTGATGCATGTGGGATAATTTTTTAGGGTTGAAGATCGATGGTTTATATTCCCCGAAGAGAATATCAAGGGTTGTTGAGCATCGAATTCAAACAGCCATATCTTGAGCTGCATGAGTCCAAATTAGGCCCGAGATACCTCATTGGAAAGGTATCTAGTAGGAGAATGCATTGGAGGAGAAATAAAATCTATAATAGTGATGGAAAATCCTAGAAAACTAAAAAAATAGAGGGTCATGAATTTAATGGAAAACATACTTTGCAATGTTCAAACAGACATATCATGAGCCCCTGAAGATGAAATCAGGCCCAAAATAGCTCATCTAAAAGTTAGTAGAGAGAATAAAATGATGTAATGACTAGTATTAGTAGGTTGATGTTACAAATTTCCAAAAAATGAAAAGAACAAAAGTTATGCAAATTTAATTAAAAAATGGGTTGTGCAATGTTCAAGCAACCATAACTAGAGTTTCAAGAGGTGAAATTAGACCTGCAAGAGAACATTGAAAAGTTGAAACATAGAAGAAGAAGGTAGAATGATCATATTCACCAGACTGACACGAAAAAGTTCCCATAAAATTTGAAGAAAATAGGATACAAACGAATAAAGTTAATGATATTTTTAATAATTATCACTCATGAACAACATATAGAACGAGATTATGCTACATGAGTCTCTTTAACTTCTGTTTATAACGCTTACATATTCATTTATTAAAATGTAATTGGAATTTGAGACGAAAATAACCAAGTGAAGAGACATAACTATTGGTTGTTACAGAAGATGAAAGGTCTTCATTATTTTATAAAAGGAAGACCACAAAATGTAACAAGGGAATTTTTCCCATTGTTTGATGGTGATACTATTATTTCAGGAATGAAGAGAAGAAGGCATTTCAAGATCATAATGGTTGCAGGAGAAGGGTTGTAGGGACACTACCTTTATGTGGCCATTTCATCCTTGAAATGCATGTGGGGAATCCCTTGATGTTATTCCTCTGGTATAGACTTCTCTCTATGTGGATATTGTCTATCCTTTGAAGCCAACAATCAATATTATGAACTAAGACTTGTCTTTCCAAAACCTAATCCATGTTTGTTTTTATAACCATTGCATTAATGAGGTCAAAACCTTTATCCTTATCAAAAACCTCAATCATTATCGAGCTCTCTCTCATTTGGAAGTATATTCACCTTTTCCTACAGCTACCCTGAGGTCTGAATCTCACAAGGCTATTAGATCCACCTTTCTCGTAGTCCTATCCTACGAGCTCATCCAATTTACTTCTATCATGAATCTCCATTTGAATTATTGAGTGTGCATTCTCTTAAGACTGGTTTGAAGCTTGAAGGCCAAAAGCCTATTGATCTCCCCCCATTGGGTTTGTCTCATTAGACTGGCCAAGTGAAGTCCCTTATGATACTCCCAAGGTCTGAAAGGTGTGAGATTGTTCAGATTGATCTCTATTGGGTTATTCTTTCAGCCTCCACTCTCTCCAAAAACCTAGGCTCAAGGGCCTATCAACCTTCTCAGATGTGGAACCTTGTCGTAACCAGTTTCATGTGATGTAGTCTAAATTGGGAGCATGTTCCTTGATCTGATCAGATTCCCTCTCCTTGCAAACTTATCGGGTTTTCCCTCCGCAATTTCTCCTTGATCAGATTTGCATGTCTCATGTGTCTAGCTAGCATCATTCTCATTTTTATCTTATAGGAAACTCTTTGTGACGTTATAATGTCATGTGGCATGTCATCCTTTTTACCCCATGGTTTCTTGTCATTTTTCATATCCAAAGTTAAGTGGCCATGATCTCCATACGACACACCTACCTGATTCAACACCTGGTTACTCAGAATATACATGATATGCCTTTCTTCTATATTTGGTCTCTAGGTGTGGAACCCTGACTGTTGGGGAACCCTGACCCATGTGGAACTTGGCCTCATTTTCCTATTTTTTGTATATAATTTGTATAGTTTATTTCTTTTAATTTAATATTAATTTTTAATAATTTTATGTATTTATTTATTTTCATTTTTAATTTTGCTAGTCGTTTTGCAAAACTGCACATGGTTTTAATTTCCCATGGTTTTTACAAATTTCCCATGGTTTTCCCCGAACCTACCCTGGGTATTTTTTTTACATGGGAAAATCAATTTTACTTTAAAAATCATTTAACATGGGTAAAATTAGTTTTACATGAGTAAGATTAGTTTTACAAAGGTAAAATTATTAGTTTTTTACACGGTGCATTTTCCCCTAAATCCCTAATGTATAGTTTTCATATGTATATTATTATTATTTTCCCATATCCCAGTGAAAATGGATACAATTTAACTTATTTATATATATATAATTTGTATTTTCTCTTCCTATTTCATTTTAACTTAGTTTTCGTTTTCCCATTTTTTTCCTAAGTCCCCCATTGTACTTTATGATGATTTTTTTTTCTATTGTATTTTATTTATTTTGTTAGTTTACATATATATTGATTGATTGAATGATTTTATTTTTATTTCTATTTAATTTTATTATTATTATATTGCCTCTGTTGAAAGATAAATTAATTAATTATATTGTAGGGATTAATTCATTATCAAAAAATATTGATTGTCAAAAGTTTAGATATTGGAAGATTAGTTTTCATTGATGTCAACCCTAAAAAAAAGTTGCAAGTTGAAGTAAAGGAGTAGTAAACAAATATAACAAGTTTCATGTGAGTTGCTTGTAAGTTGCTTGCCATCATGAGTTGCATGTTAGTTGCATGTCATTAAGAAATTTCTCTTTAAGACACGGAGAAGAGTCAACTACAAATCAATTATATGTATTCACTTATGAGAATACAGGTTGGAGATATGAGGTAGTGAGTCAAAGACATAAAATTCCAGTGAAGTAAGAAGTTTGTAGGAGCCGAGAGTACGGAGAAGGGGTTTCATACATGAATTCCTTGAGTATATCCACATGTTTCAGGAGGAAAAGTGAGGACATTCGCGGGCTACAATGGAGAAAAACATGTATTCCCATGAGTAGGAAGTACACATTCGTAGATCTGTGAGGAAAATTTGAGAAGATCAGGAATCTAAAACTTAGATCAGCTACATGATTGAAGGTATGTATTCTTGTGTGTGTTAGGGTGAGTATTCTGAAGAAATCAGGAAAATTTTTGTCTTAGTGATTCATAAGCATTTGATTTGGAGAATTCTCTTGTGGATATTGGTATGAGGAGTATGTGGTTGCAGTCTTGATGAGATTTTGATATCAATAGCAACAAAAAAAATATCAGAGACACCAACAACAATAGTTCATTAGTGACAGAGGTAGTGACATATTGGTCTACATCTATATTTTAGGGCAGTTGGATGGGGAAAGGAAAGGGGGTTGTAGCCTCCTTCCAGTTGGAACAAGAAAATTAGGGAGTTGGAGCTTCATTCAGGTTGTATCGTATAAATAGGGGGTTGGAGACTCCTTCTAGTTGTAGTTGGAGAAATAGGAAGTTGGTGCTTCCAATGAATGTACTGTTTGATCAATAACAAAATCATTCTGTGGTTTTTTCCCGCATTGGGTTTCCACATAAAAATTTTGTGTACTGTTTTTATGTGATGTTTATGGTGTTTATGATATAAATGTTTCTGATAAGGATCAAGGTTTCGACCTCATTAATGAAATGGTTATAAAAAAAAACCTGGATGAGGTTTGGGAAAGACAAGGTTTAGTTAATAATGTTGATTGTTGGCTTCAAAGGATAGACAGGATCCACATAGACAGAAGTCTAGACAAGAGGAAGAACATCAAGGGAGTCCCCACATGCATTTCAAGGATGAAATGGTCACACAAAGGTAGTGGCTCTGGAACCATGATCCTGCAACCATAGAAAGAATAAAATCAGTTATGCTAGGAAGAAGATACTTGCCAATATATCATAAACATTACATTCTTTGCCTTTTTCTTTAACAAACTTATGAATAAATGTTGGGTTTTTTTTCAAAATGAAGAAATCAAGAGGGCAATTTTTTCAAAGACAATCATTCATGATATGGGATATTGTAGATAAATATCATAAGAGTTGCATGCATCTAATCTCAAACTCATAGAAAGGATTAATGATCTTGTGATTCAAGCTAAGAGTTCGAAAATGAAGAGTATGATCAACATACGAGAGCATAAATATGAAGAAATTAGGCATAATATGAAATAAATAGGATGTAGAATGCACATGTGTTCTTCATTTAAGTTATCCATTAAGAAAATCATCAAAAACAAACTCATTCAAGACATACAATAGAACATCAAACTCTACAACCATATAGGATCATGAAATACTTCAGAATCTACAAAATGTCCCAAAGATAACTTGTCAATGCCATCATACAAATGTCAATGAAGCATCATAAATGATCCAAGTGGATATCAGTGGCCACCCACCTTTTCTAGCTGGCTCAAAACAACTTTCTGGAAATTTTGGTAATTTACTATTTTTAGTAGTTTTTCAGGTCCTAAACTTCTGGAGTCGTTTTGAGGCCCTAAACGACATTTTTTTGGGTATCTACCGTTCAAAAAATTTCATCATGAAATTTTTGTCAACAATTGTAGTCCTCAAATAGATCTTTCCAACGGGCTATCGTGCACCTAAAACATATATCGTACGCAAAAGTTACCACCCCGGGGAGTTGATGTATTGACTTACCCAAACAGGGCCATGACTTTTGGCGCTTCATCTCCTAGGGTTAGGTTTTTGGATGTTTAGGGTTTTTGACATTCCTGTTTATTGTAAAAAGGATTTCAGAGCCTTATTTTAATCATCTTCTTGCGAATGAGCACAACCATCACATTTCTTCTCAAAGATAAGATGCCACCATTCCAGCAAGCTTGTTTTCTGCTACATTTTACAGTTTTAGCTTATTTCCTTGTTGAATAGAAAACTAGTTTTACTATATCTTTGTTATTGTGTGTTAAGAATATGTAGTCATTTCATTTTGCTCATAAAATTCAAATCAGTGGTATCAAAGCGGCCTTCTCCGTGTCGTCTTAATGCATGTCCCCAACGAGGTCAGAGTACAAAGAATTGGGTCTCGAGCTTGTTTCTCTTGGGGACCACAGCTCTCGCACGCCCAAGAGACCTCTCATGGAAGGAGAAAAGAAAGACGAGAGGACAGGAGATCCTTTCAAAATGTTTCTTGAGGAAGCCCTCACGCAACAGAGGAACGGGATGATGGCTAGTTTTGCACAAATCCTTCGGCGGCTACCAACAGGGAATGCATCTTCTTCGAGCAGAGGCGTTGCCCCCTTCAAGGTACAAATAAACTTCAATATTCCCATATTTGAAGGTCAGATAGATGAAGATGTTTTAGACAAGTGTTTGAATCTACTAGAAGGGAATTTTTCTGTCCATAACGTTTTGAATAGAGAAAAGATCACTTTTGTTCTCCTCGAAGTCATTCCCCATGTCAAAGATTGGTGGGAAACATTTTGTGAGCAAAAGGAAACATAGGAACCCTCGTTATTTATAGTCACGACCACCTGGGTATCCTTCAGGGATTCTATTAAGGAACAATACTACCATGTTGAAAGTTATGATGACTTGTATACCAAATGGACCACACTGCGGAAAGAAAGAGACCAAGTAGTGCTAGACTTCACAAATATATTCCATACCTTGCACACCAATTGGGTATCAAATATTCATAGTGACATCTGGTGCTCAAGTATTGTGGTGCTCTACATAGATACATCCAGAACGAAATGGAATTTCTGGACATTGTGTCTTTGGGTGCGTCCTATCGATATGTTTTCAAAATTGAGAAGAATCTCAAACAAACGACATGGCAATTTGGGATTGCGAACCCCTCATAGAAAAATCTAGGAAAGGGTGGCCCCAACCCACAAAACAAAGGACAGTATCAAGACAACTAGTCCAAGCCACATGAAATGAAGGACACTAGAAAGAAAAAGAAAGATACTGGGAAGTGGTGTGACTTCCATAAGAGCCCTTGGCATACCACTGCTGACTGCCGCTCAAAGTAGTAGTTGGTGGCCGAAGTGAAAGCCTCTGAACCAGATGCGGGTTCTGACTCTGAGTCAGAACTAGAAAAGGGAAGATGGATCATTGACATGGAACCCAGTGCCACCATTGCTACCACCAAGATCTAGCATGATGAACCAGACGATCTAGAAGACAGAGAGCGCCTCTTCCATTCATAGATGTGGGTAAAAGGCACCCCATTGCACTTCATCATTGATAGCGGTAGCAAGAAGAACCTCATCTCAGTAGACATTGTCAAGCAGCTGGCCCTGCTGACAATGCCGCACCCACAACCCTGCACCATTGGATGGATCTGCTAAGGAAGTGATCTACACGTCAACCAACAGTTTCGATTACCGTATGACATCAAGCCCTTCAAAGACGAGGTATTATGTGATGTTTCTCCCCTTGAAGTTTGTGATATTATTTTGGGCCAACCTTATTTATGGAAACATCATGTTTAATATGAGTCTAGGCCTCATAGTGTTATTATTACTTTGAAAAAGAAATTTTATAGGATACCTGAGGCAGTCCCACCTAGTGCTATTTCCTTGATCTCTATGAAGCAATGCAGGAAGGTCATCTCTCAGACGGGGAAGTTTGTCTTCTTTGTAGTTCCATCTCGGAAGGAGCGAAAGATCACAGCCACATCCAGGGTCTCTGCGGCCAACCTCTCCACAAAAAAGAAGCAAGTAGATAAGGGTGTCGAAGAATACTTGTATATCTTCTCCTCACCTACCGGGGTACCTCTACACTGTCAGGTCAATAAATCCATCGATCTGACCCCTGACGCACCACTGCCCAATGGGTCAATCTATCACCGTTCTATGTTACAAAATGAAGAGATCAAGGGACACATCCAAGAACTGCTCCACAAGGGACACATCCATCCCATCTCATCACCTTACGGGAGCCCAATCGTGTTGGTACAGAAGAAAGATGGAACCTGGTGACTCTGCATTGATTATTGGGCCCTGAATAAAATCATAATCAGAAACCGGTACCCAATTATCCAAATCGATGACCTCCTTGATCATCTCACAGGGGGCCAAATACTTGAGTAAGATTGATCTGAAGTTTGGCTACCACCAGGTCCAGATAGAACATAAGGATGTATGGAAGACCGTATTCAAGTCAAAGGAAGGCCGTTTTGAATGGTTGGTCATGCCCTTTGGTTTGAAAAATGCTCCATCCACTTTCATGAGGATGACGAACAATATCCTACAACCATTCACCAATAATTTTGTAATGGAGCATATGAATGACATTCTCATTTACATCAAATCTTGGGAAGAACACTTGCATCATATTCAACAGGTTATGCACACCCTACGACAGCACAAGCTATACGCCAACTTGGAAAAATGATCCTTCGGCATGGATAGGGTCCATTACCTGGGCTACATCGTTGATCAGCATGGTGTACATGTGGATCCAACCAAGATCCAAGTCATCCATGACTGGCCAGCCCCAACCACACTCATTGAGCTTTGGAGCTTCTTCGGCCTTGTTAATTTCTACCGCAGGTTCGTGTTGGGATTCTTCCATATTGCATGGGCCCTCAGCCAAATAACCAGGGGTGGTGGTAAGGAAAAATTTGCGTGGGGCCAATTCCAACAACAAGAGTTCTATGATTTGAAGAAGCGCTTGTACGCAGCCCCAGTACTTTCACTACCATACCTACAACAACTCTTTGAAATCGAGATAGATGCTTCAAACTATGTTGTGGGTGTTGTTCTCACTCAGAACGGCCACCCTGTGGCCTATCATAGTGAGACACTATTAGATGTTGTCCATAAGTACCCTACTTATGAAAAAGAAATGTAATCCATTGTGAAAGCTTGCCGCCAGTGTAGACATTACATTCTTGGGAAGGAGACAGTCATCCACACTAATCAAAATCCACTGCAGTTCATGCAAACACAAGGAAAATTACAGAATGACCGCCATCAAAAGTGGTCCACATACTTACAGCAATTCCACCTCAACATCAAGTATAAAATAGGAAGCACCAACCACCTCACTGATTGCCTCAGTAGACCGCCAATCACGACACTAACCACGGTGCCTGACTCTTGTGGCCATGAGACCTCTGGATGGCCCCAACTCTATGAGACAGACTCGGACTCTGCCACCACCTACCAAATGTTGGGTGCAAACACATTTGTCAATAATTTCCATATTCAGGATGGGTTGTTGTGTTGTCTGGGCCATATATACATTCCATCAAGCGAGAGAGTGAAGATGATCTCGGAATCCCACTACAGTTGGGTGAAAGGACACTTCGACGTCGAAAAGATAGTGGCAATGCTACATAAACATTTCTACTGGACGAAACTTTGACAAGAGGTCAACAAGTATATCAAGTCCTGCACTGCCTACGCTATTGCCAAACCAACCACTAAGAAACAGGGCCTATACACCCCTCTTCCTACTTTTGACAGGCCATGGGAATCCATCTCAATGGACTACATGTCAGGCCTCCCATCCGCTAAGCGGTGAAATGAATGTGTTTTGTGGTTGTTGATCACTTTTCTAAGATAGTGATTTTGTTTGCCTGCAAGAAGAGCATCACAACAGAAGCCACTGCCAAGCTCTTCTTTGAATGAGTCTGGGTACATTTTAGAATCCCAAAAACCATTGTCTCAGATTGGGACAGTCGATTTCTCCCCACATTTTAGTCGAGCCTCTAGTCACTGTTGGACACCAAGCTCACCAAATCCATGTCCTTCCAGCCCCAGACAGATGGCCAAACCGAGGTCGTAAATCGAATGATTGTGCATATCCTGTGCATGTATAATTGCAATCACCCTCGCACATGATATGAGAGTCTTCCCTATGTCCATCATAGCTACAACCGATCCCTGCATAGCTCAACCGGCCACAACCCCTTTCAAGTGGGATTAGGATTCCAACCATTGGGTCCCATAGATGTTCTGCTTCCTCTTGTGGTCACCTCGACCGACTCAACTCCTGCTCCAACTGAAGCTAACAAAGTCACCTAGTTCATTGAGTGGATCCAGCACATCCGCCAACAGGTTCAGAATATCCTACATAAGTCCAATGACAAGTACAAGCAGTGCCATGATCAACATCGGGTGCCACATAAGTTTCAGGTGGGAGACAAATTTTGGTTGCACTTGCAGAAATAACGCCTTACAAGACCCCATCGAAAGCTTTGCCCACTCTGTTATGGGATGTACACCATCACCAAGGATGTGGGGGATAATTATTTTGAGCTCAACATTCCTCCTTTACTTGGCCTGCACCCAGTTTTCAACGTGGACCTCCTTCGACCTTATTTCCCACCATTATTGGACACCTCAAACGTAGCAGAACAACTGAAACCAAAAGATCTCAACCTTGACTGCATACAACAGGCATCCAATGATCAGATTGTGGACACATAGATCAAGGGCACTCAACAACAAAGGATCCATCTTTATCAAGATGTCAAAGTAGGGTAGCTCTTGCACCAAGGCATGTGGCTCACTCGGGGCCAAATTCAACAGAAATTTTCTCATTTTATGGGGGGACTCAACGCAATGGAGACCATTGCTTCCTAAGGAGGGAGGATTGATCCATGTGGATATTGGTGTCCAACCACCTTTTCCAGCTGGCTCAAAACAAATTTCTGGCAATTTTGGTAATTTACTATTTTTAGCAGTTTTTCGGGTCCTAAACTTTCAGAGCCGTTTTGAGGCCCTAAACGACATTTTTTTGGGTATCTATTGTTCAGGAAATCTCATCTGAAAATTTCATCAACAGTTGTAGTCCTTGGATAGATATTTCCAATGGGCTATCGTGCACCTAAAACAAAAATCGTATGCAAAATTTACGACCCCAGGAAGTTGATGTACTGACTTACCCAAACGGGGCCCACGTGACTTTCGACGCTTCATCTCGTAGGGTTAGGTTTTTGGATGTCTAGGGTTTTTGAAACTCTTGTATATTTTAAAAAGGATTTTAGAGCCTCTTTGTAATCATTTTCTTGTGAATGAGCGCAACCATCACATCTCTTCTCAGAGATAAGCTGCCACCATTTTCCGCTACATTTTACAATTTCAACTTATTTCCTTATTGAATAGAAAACCAATTTTATTGTATCTCTGTTATTCAGTGTTAAGAATCTGTAGTCATTTCGTTTTGCTCATAAAATCCGGATCAGTGGTATCAGAGCATTCTTCTCCTTGTCGTCTTAATGCATGTCCCCAACGAGGTCATAGTACAAAGAATTGGGTCTCGAGCTTGTTTCTCTTGAGGACCAAAGCTCTCTCACGCCCAAGTGACCTCTCATGGTAGGAGAAAATAAATATGATGGGACAGGAGATCCTTTCAAAATGTTTCTCAAGGAATCCTTCATGCAACAGAGGAATGGGATGATGGATATTTTCATGCAAATCCTTCGACGGCTACCAACAGGCGACACATCTTCTTCAATAGGAGGCGCCGCCCCCTTCAAGGTACAAATAAACTTCAATATTCCTTTATTTGAAGGTCAGATAGACGCAGATAGTGTAGAAAAATGTTTGAATCTACCAGAAGGGAATTTTTTTGTCCATAACTTTTCGAATAGAGAAAAGATCAATTTTGCGCTCCTCAAAGTCGTTCCCCATGTCAAATATTGGTGGGAAACTTTCTGTGAGCAAAAGGAAACAGAGGAACCCTCGTTATTTACAGTCACGACCACCTGGGAATCTTTCAGGGATGTTATTAAGGAACAATACTACCCTGTTGGAAGTTATGATGACTTGTATACCAAATGGACCACACTACGACAAGAAAGAGACCAAGGAGTGCCAGAGTTCACAAATATCTTCCATACCTTGCGCACCAAGCTAGGTATCAAAGATTCAGAGCGCCATCTAGTGCGCAATTATCGTGGTGCTCTGTATAGATACATCCAGACCAAAATAGAATTTATGTACATCACGTCCTTGGGCTCAGCCTACCAATATGCCGTCAAAATCAAGCAGAAGCTCAAACAAAAGATGCGAAAATTTGGGCCTAGGAACCCGTCACAGCAAAAGCCAGGAAAGGGTGGCCCCAACTCATAGAACAAAGGACAAAGAAAATATGGACAGTATCAGAACAACCAGTCCAAACCATAAGAAAAGGACACTGAAAAGACAAATAAGGATATCGAGAAGTGGTGCGACTTCCATAATATCCCTTGGCATAACACTGTTGATTGTCGCTCAAGGCCGTCACTGGTGGCCGAAGTGAAAGACTCTGAATCAGATGTGGGTTTTGACTCTGAGTAAGAACCATAAAGGGGAAGATGGATCACTGACGAGGAACCCAGTGCCACCATTTCTACCACCAAGCTCCATCCTGATGAACTAGATGAGCCACAAGAAGGAGAGTGCCTCTTCCATTCATAGATGTGGGTAAATGCCACCCCGCTTCACTTCATCATTAATAGCAGTAGCTAGAAGAACCTCATCTTAGCAGAGGTTGTCAAGAGGCTAGCCATGCTGACAATGTTGCACCCACAACCCTACACCATTGGATGGCTCTGCCAAGGAAGCGATCTCTGCGTCAGCCAGCAGTGTCGGCTATTGTACGACATCAAGGCCTTCAAAGACAAGGTATTGTGTGATGTTGATCCCCTCGAAGTTTGTGATGTTCTTTAGGGCCAACCTTATTTATGGAAACGTCATGTTGTATATGAGTTTAAGCCTTGTAGTGTTAGTATTGCTTTGAACAGGAAATTGTACAGGATACCCTAGGCAGTCCGACCTAGTGCTATTTCCTTGATCTTTTCCAAGCAATGCAGGAAGGTCATCTCTCAAACGAGGAAGTTTGTCTTGTTTGTTATTTTCTTTCGGAAGGAGCTAAAGATCACAAACACATTAAGGGTCTCTGCGGCCAACCTCTCCACACAACATAATCAAGTAGATAATTTCATCGAAGAATACTCAGATATCTTCTCCTCACCTACCTGGGTACCTCTATCACCCCATCAATCAGACCCCCGGTGCACTTCTTCCTAATGAGTCAGTCTATCACCACTCTATGTTAGAGAATGAGGAGATCAAGTGACAGATCCAAGAATGGCTCCACAAGGGGCACATCCATCCCATCTCATCACCTTGTGGGAGCCCAATCGTGATGGTATAGAAGAAATATGGAACCTGAAGAATCTGCATTGATTACCAGGCCCTGAATAAAATCACAGTCAGAAACCGGTACCCAATTCCCCGAATCGACTACCTCCTTAATCAACTCACAGGGGAAAAATATTTCAATAATATTGATCTAAAGTCTGGCTACCACCAGGTACCGATAGAACAGACAGATGTATGGAAGACCGCCTTCAGGCCAAAGGAAGGCCTTTTTGAATGGTTGGTCATGCCCTTTGGTTTGAAACATTCTCCATCCACTTTCATGAGGATGATGGACGATATCCTGTGACCATTCACCAATACTTTTGTAGTGGTGTATCTGGATGACATTCTCATTTACATAATGTCTTGGTTAGAACACTTGCATCATATTAAACAGGTTCTGGACACCTGGAGACAACACAAGCTATACGCCAACTTGGAAAAATGATCCTTTGACATGGAAAGGGTCCATTACATGGGCTACATCGTTGATGAGCATGGCATACATGTGGATCCATCCAAGATCCAAGTCATCTGTGACTAGTCAACCCCAACCACACTCATTGAGCTTCGAATCTTCTTGGGCCTTGCCAATTTCTACGGTAGGTTGGTGTTGGGATTATCCCATATTGCATGGGCCCTTAGTCAAATAACCAGGGGTGGTGGTAAGGAAAAATTTGCGTGGGGTCGGTCCCAACAAAAAGTGTTCGATAATTTGAAGCAACGCTTTTGCTTAGCCCCAATACTTTCACTACCAGACCTACAACAACCCTTTGAGATCCAGACAGATGCTTCATACTATGTTGTGGGAATCGTTCTCACTCAGCATGGCAACCCTGTGGCCTATCATAGTGAGCCACTATCAGTTGTTGTCCATAAGTACCCTACTTATTACAAATAAATGTACTCTATTGTGCAAGCATGCCACCAGTGGAGACATTACATTCTTAGGAAGGAGACAATCATCCACACTGATCATAAGCCACTGTAGTTCATGCAAACACAAGGAAAATTACAGAATGACCACCATCAAAAGTGGTCCACATACTTACAACAATTCTACCTCAACATCAAGTATAAAATAGAAAGCACCAACCATGTCGTTGATTTCCACAGAAGACCGTTAGTCGCGGCACTCGCCATGGTGCTAGACTCTTGCGGACATGAGACCTCTGGATGGCCCCAACTCTATGAAACAGACCTAGACTTCACCACCACCTACCAAATGTTGGGTGAAAACGCAATTATCGATAATTTCCATATTCAGGATGGGTTGTTGTGTCGTCTGGGCCATATCTGTGTTCCATCAAGCAAGTGAGTGAAGATAATATAGGAATCCTACTACACTCGGATGGCATGACACTTCAGTGTCGTAAAGACATTGATGATGCTACAGAAACATTTCTACTGGCAAAAACTTCGACAGGAGGTCAACAAGTATATATGGTCCTGCACTGCCTGCTCTATTTCCAAACTGACCACTAAGAAATAGGGCTTGTACACCCCTCTTCCTACTCCTGACAGACCATGGAAATCCATCTCAATGGACTACATGTCGGGCCTCCCCTACACCAAGTGGGGAAATGACTATGTTTTTGTGGTTGTTGATCTCTTTTCTAAGATGGTGATTCTATTTTTCTGCAAGAAGAGCATCACATCAGAAGCCATTGCCAGGCTATTCTTTGAATGATTCTGGGTACATTTTGGAATCCCACAAACCATTGTCTCATATCGGGACAGTCGATTTCTCAGCACATTCTGGTCAAGCCTCTGGTCACTACTGGACACCAAGCTCACCAAATGCACAACCTTCCACCCCCAGACAAATGGCCAAACCGAGGTCATAAATTGAATGATCGTGCATATCTTGTGCATGTATAATTATAAGCACCCTCGCACATGGGATGAGAGTCTTCCCTATGTCCAACATAGCTACAATCGAGCCCTGCATAGCTCAACCTTCCACAGTCCCTTTCAGGTGGGGTTTGGATTCCAACCATTGGGTCCCATAGATGTTGCACTTCCCCTTCCAGTCACCTCGGCCGACTCATCTCCTGCTCCAACTGAAGCTAACAAAGCCACCCAGTTCATTGAGCAGATCTAGCAAATCTGCCAATAGGTTCAGGATATCCTACAGAAGTCTAATGACAAGTACAAGCAACACCATGATCAACATTGGGTGCCACATAAGTTTCAGGTCGACAACAAATTTTGGTTGCACTTGCAGAAAAAATACCTTACAGGACCCCATCGGAATCTTTTCCCACTCCGTTATGAGTCATACACCATCACCAAGGATGTGGGGGATAATTATTTTGAGCTCAACATTCCTCCTTTCCTTGGCCTGCACCCAGTGTTCAACGTGGACCTCATTCGACCTTATTTCCCACCATTATTGGACACCTCAGACGTAGTAGAATAGCTGAAACCAAAAAATCTCAACCCCGACTGCATACAACAAGAATCCAATGATCATATTGTGGACGCACAGATCAAGGGAACTCACCAACAAAAGATCCATCTTTATCAAGTCGTCAAAGTAGGGCAACTCCTGCACCAAGGCAAGTGGCTCACCCGGGGCCAAATTCAACAGAAATTTCCTCATCTGATGGGGGGAATTAATGTAATGGATACCATTGCTTCCTAAGGAGGGAGGATTGATACAGGTGTATATCGGTGGCCACCCACCTTTTCCAGCTAGCTCAAAACAACTTTCTGGCAATTTTGGTAATTTATTATTTTTAGCAGTTTTTCGGGTCCTAAACTTTCAGAGCCATTTTGAAGCCCTAAACGAATTTCATCATGAAATTTTAGTCAATAGTTGTAATCCTCGGATAGATATTTCCAACTGGTTATCGTGTGCCTAAAACTTATATCGTACGCAAATGTTACGGCCCCAGGAAGTTGATGTACTGACTTACCCAAATGGGGCCCACATGACTTTTGGCGCTTCATCTCCTAGGGTTAGGTTTTTGGTTGTCTAGGGTTTTTGGCACTCTTGTTTATTGTAAAAAGGATTTCATAGCCTCATTGTAATCATATTCTTGTGAATGAGCACAACCATCACATCTCTTCTCATAAATAATCCGCCACCATTCCACCAAGCTTGTTTTCCCCTGCATTTTATAGTTTCAACTTATTTCCTTGTTGAATAGAAAACCAGTTTTACTGTATCTTTGTTATTCTGTGTTAAGAATCTGTTAATAATCTGTAGTCATTTTGTTCTTCTCATACAATCCAGAACAGTGGTATCAGAGTGGTCTTCTCCTTGTTGTCTTTATGCATGTCCCCAATGAGGTCAGAGCAAAAAGAATTGGGTCTTGACCTTGTTTCTCTTGAGGACCAAAGCTCTTGCACACCCAAGCAAACACTCATGGTAGGAGAAAATAAATATGACGGGACATGAGATCCTTTCAAAATATTTCTTGAGGAATCCCTCACACAACAGAGGAACGATATGATGGATAGTTTCACACAAATCCTTCAACGGCTACCAACAGGCAACGCGTCTTCTTCGAGCGGAGGAGTTGCCCCCTTCAAGGTACAAATAAACTTTGATATTCCTGTATTTGAAGGTCATATAGATGTAGATGGTGTAGACAAGTGGTTGAATCTACTAGAAGGGTATTTTTCTGTCCATAAATTTTGTAATAGAGAAAAGATCACTTTTGCGCTGCTCAAAGTCATTCCTCATGTCAAATATTGGTGAGAAGCTTTATGTGAGAAAAAGGAAACAGAGGAACCCTCATTATTTACAGTCACAACCACCTGGGAATCCTTCAGGGATGCTATTAAGGAAAAATACTACCCTTTTGGAAGTTATGACGACTTGTATACCAAATGGACCACACTGTGGCAAGAAAGAGACCAAGCAGTGCCAGAGTTCACAAATATCTTCCATACCTTGCGCACCAAGCTGGGTATCAAAGATTCAGAGCGACATCTAGTGCACAAGTATCATGGCGCTCTACATAGATACATCCAGACTGAAATTGAATTTCTGGACATCTCGTCCTTGGGCGCAGCCTACCGACATGCCGTCAAAATTGAGCAGAAGCTAAAACAAAAGACGTGGAAATTTGGGCCTAGGAACCCCTCACAGTAAAAGATAGGAAAGGGCAGCCCCAACCCAAAGAACAAAGGACAGAGAAAATATAGACAGTATTATGGAAACCATTCCAAGCCACAAGCAAAGAAGCACACTGGAAAGACAAAGAAAGATACCAGGAACTGGTGTGACTTCCATAAGAGCCCTTGGAATAACACTACTGACTGTCGCTCAAAGAAGTCACTGGTGGCCGAAGTGAAAGCCTCTGAATCAAATGTGGGTTCTGACTCTAAGTCAGAAACATAAAGGAGAAGATGGATCATTGACGCAGAACCCAGTGCCAACATTTCTACCACCAATATCTAGCCTGATGAACCAGATGAGCCAGAAGAACGAGAGTGCCTCTTCCATTCATGGATGTGGGTAAAAGGCACCCTGGTGCACTTCATCATTGAAAGCGGTAGCCAGAAGAACCTCATATCAGCAAAGGTTGTTAAGTAGCTGGACCTGCCGACAACACTGCACCCACAATCTCTGTGTCAGCCAACAGTGTCGACTGTCATACGACATCAAGCCCTTCAAAGATGAGGTATTATGTGATGTTTCTCCCCTCGAAGTTTGTGGTGTTCTTTTGGACCAACCTTATTTATGGAAACATCATGTTTTATATGAGTCTAGGCCTCATAGTGTTATTATTACTTTGAAGAGGAAATTGTACAACATACCCGAGGCATTGCTACCTAGTGCTATTTCCTTGATCTCTTCCAAGCAATGTAGGAAGGTCATCTCTCATATGGGGAAGTTTTTCTTCTTCATGATTCACTCTTGGAAGGAGAAAAAGATCACAGCCATATCCAGGGTCTCTACGGCTGACCTCTCCACACAACAGAAGCAAGTATATAAGGTCGTCGAAGAATACTTGGATATCTTCTCCTCACCTACTGGGATGCCTTGGATATCTGACCCCTAAGGCACCACTACCCAATGGGCCAGTATATCGTTGCTCTACATTAGAGAATGAGGATATCAAGCGTTAGATCCAAGAACTACACCACAAGGGGCACATCTGTCCCATCTCATCACCTTGCGGGAGCCCAATCGTGTTGGTACAGAAGAAAGATGGGACCTGGAAACTCTGCATTGATTACCGGGCCTTGAATAAAATCAAAGTCAGAAACCGGTACCCGATTCCCTGAATCGACAACCTCCTTGATCAACTCACGGGGGCCAAATACTTCAGTAATATTGATATGAATTCTGGCTACCACCAGGTCCCGATAAAACAGACAGATGTATGGAAGACCGCCTTCAAGTCAAAGGAAGGCCTTTTTGAATGGTTTGTCATTCCCTTTGGTTTGACAAATGCTCCAACCACTTTCATGAGGATGATGGATGATATCCTGGGACCATTCACCAACACTTTTGTAGTGATGTATCTGAATGCCATTCTCATTTACAACAAGTCTTAGGCATAACACTTGCAACATATTCAACGGGTTTTGCACACCCTACGGCAGCACAAGCTATACGCCAACTTGGAAAAATGATCCTTCGTCATGGACAGGGTCCATTACCTAGGATACATCATTGACCAACATGGCATACATGTGGATCCAACCAAGATCCAAGTCATCCGTGATTGGCCAGCCCCAATGACACTCACTGAGCTTCAGAGCTTCTTGGTCCTTGCCAATCTCTACTGCAGGTTCGTGTTAGGATTGTCCCATATTGCATGGGCCCTTAGCCAAATAACCAGGGGCCATGGTAAGGAAAAATTTGTGTGGGTTCAGTCCCAACAACAAGCGTTCAATGAATTGAAGCAACACATGTGCTCATCCCCAGTACTTTCACTACCATACCTGCAACAACCCTTTGAGACCGAGATAGATTCTTCAGACTATGATGTGGGCATCGTTCTCACTTAGCACGGCCACCCTATGGCCTATCATAGTGAGACACTATCATATGTTTTCTGTAAGTACCCTACTTATGATAAAGAAATGTACTCCATTGTACAAGCCTACCACCAATGGAGAAATTACATTCTTGGGTAGGTTACAATCATCCACACTGATTATAAGCCACTGCAGTTCATGCAGACACAAGGAAAATTACAGAATGACCACCATTAAAAGTGGTCCACATACTTACAACTATTCCACCTCAACATCAAGTATAAAACAGGAAGCACCAACTGCGTCGCTGATTGCCTCAGTAGACTGCCAATTGCAACACTCACCACGGTGCTAGAATATTGCAGCCATGAGACCTTTGGATGGCCCCAACCTTATGAGACAGACCCATACTTCGCCACCACCTACCAAATGTTGGGTGAAAATGTAGTTGCTAATAATTTCCATCTTTAGGATGGGTTGTTGTGTCATATGGGCCATATTTGTGTTCCATCAAGTGAGCAAGTGAAGCTGATCTGGGAAGCCCACTATAGTCGGGTGGAAGGACACTTCAGTGTTGAAAATGCAGTGGCGATGATACAGAAACATTTCTACTAGCCGAAACTTCGACAGGAGGTCAACAAGTATATCAAGTCCCGCATTGCCTGCAATATTGCCAAACCACCCACTAAGAAACAGGGCCTGTACACCCCTCTTCCTACTCCTAACAGGACATGGGAATCCATCTCAATGGACTACATGTTGGGCCTCCCGTCCACCAAGCGGGGAAATGACTGTGTTTTTGTGGTTGTTGATCGCTTTTCTAAGATGGCGATTCTGGTTGCCCGCAAGAAGAGAATCATAGAAAAATCCACTGCCAAGATCTTCTTTGAATGAGTCTAGGTACATTTTGGAATCCCACAAACCATTGTCTCAGATCGAGATAGTCGATTTCTTAGCACATTCTGGTCGAGCCTCTGGTCACTGCTGGACACCAAGCCCACCAAACCCACGACCTTCCACCCACAGAAAGATAGCCAAACTGAGGTCGTAAATCGAATGATCGTGCATATCCTACGCATGTATAATTCCAAGCACCCTCGCACATGGGATGATATTCTTCCCTATGTCCATCATAGCTACAACTGAGCCCTGCATAGCTCAACCGACCACAACCCCTTTCAAGTGGGGTTGGGATTCCAACCATTGGGTCCCATAGATGTTACACTTCCCCTTTCGGTCACCTCGACTGAGTCATCTCGTGCTCCAACTAAAGCTGACAAATCCACCTGGTTCATTGAGCAGATCTGACACATCTGCTAGCAGCGCCATGATCAACATCGGGTGCCACATAAGTTTCAGGTGGGCGACAAATTTTGGTTGCACTTGCAGAAAGAACACCTTACAGGACCCCAGCGGAATATTTTCCCACTCGGTTATGGGACATTGTTGGCAGCCAACCCAAATTTTTTCGATTGCTCTCAAAAAGTTGCCTACACCCCTTGTGGTATTACGACAAGTCATTGTCGCATTGTGCTTCTAGACATTCGTCTTATTTTTGCGACAAATACAATTCAATGTCGATTCAGTTTTCACAACTGCAAGTGTGAAAACACCTCTTTCGTTGCTTAAATTGTCGTCGTTCTTTTGGTTGATTTGCTGAAAGACACTTGACTACTGATTTACCGCATGACTACTAAAGGTTTTCTCGAATTTATGTCTTGATTTGGATATGTTTGATTGCTAAACCTTTGGGCATAAAATTTATTGGTTTTGTTCTGATCTTATGAAAATTGTAATGAATTTGGTCTTATTGCTTTTATCCTTATTATGGAATTTCACTTAGTTATTATATGAAGAGTTTTGGATCCTAATGTTCTCGAAAGATTGGAATGCAAACATTTCAATATGAAACGAATACATTGGCAAGTTTATAAGGCCTAATAGCAATAGTTTGAAGGCGCATGGGTTAATCATATCGGACTTTACAAATCGATTCTTGGGATATTATTTGCAAAGTGGATAATATGTTGAATGTTTCATAATCCCAAGCTATGTATTAGCATTAAACCTTGTGGTTGAACGATTGATTGACACGATGGAATTGGCACGGTAGATCGATAGTTAATGCTGGGTACTGTGTTTGATTAAACTTAACACTTGGCGCATAATTATCACATGAAGTGCTGGTTCTGACTCGGATGAATGGCACGTAGAAGTGGTGATTCACCTATTTTCCTGGTCGATACGTTTGTTTTAAATGATTATGGTTTTAACAGCTCTGTATAGGTCATTAATGCAATGCGTGGCGATGGCAATCCCACCACCTTCGCACACATAGAGTTGTTTCCGGTCTCGTTGAGCATTCAAGCTATTGAAACCCTATCGTTTCCACTCTGTGCATTGTTCATTCAGTGTGAACCCTACCATGTATAGAGGTTATGGCTCCTTTTGTGAGGGCCGAACCTAACGGATGCCAAGCACTGTTGACATTCGATGGTGCATATAGCGACCTTGAATAATTCGGATGGCTTTCGTTTATAAGGAAGTTCGATGGTTTTAACATCTCTGTGGCTCGGTAATTTGCACTGTCATTCGATGGCTGCTGAGCCAAAGTTGGAGATGTCCATCTTGAAATCACCGAACAATCTCTCAGCTTGGAAACTAGCCTGCCTGTCGATGGACAAAAATGGTCCAAAAGTTACAAAGTAAAGGATGTCCCGTGGACATTGTTATTCCGGTCTCGAACAGTGAATTCGTGCAACAAAGGTTTACCTGCGAAGATGCTGAAACCCCGCTGGTATGATCTCTTGATGATTATCAAGAAATTCGTTACTTGTGAAGGCAGGTACGGGTTTGTTTTCTTGTTTCATCTACGTTTGTTAATGGTATTTATGGGTTTTGAGCTTAGTATGCCGCACTATCTGCACCGAAGTTTATTCAAAATGGCTAAGAGGTACAAGTGAAGTCAGGATGACACTAGCCTCTTCCATGTTGGGTTGATTAAATTGATTGTTGTTTATGAATTGGGGTTACGTCGTGATTCCTGGCATGATTTTCTCAATCGTAATGGCTTCGAGGAATCAAATCCTCCACAGGTCGATAAGCCTATGGTAACCAAGAGTAAGCCTACCCTTGTACCCTACAGTGTTTTTCTACCCGAACCCAAACCCGACTCACCTTTGAATTCACCTATGGCTGTGACTAAAGTTGCTAAGCCTACAACCACAAAGGCTAGAGCGAAAACTGCTGCTAGAAACAAGAAGAATGCAAGGATGATCTCTCGCATGGAGAGAAATAAATCTAAGCCTCCTTCCAAAACAGAGCCTATCGTGGTCAACGAGGACTCTGATTCTAACATTGAACGTTTTCTAGCCGAAGAGGGCTTCTGTGACGAACCTCCTTATGATTTCGTTGAGAATTTACCTCCCTGCCTGCGGGATAACCCTGAATTTCCTGGTATTAAGCCACCTTATGAAACCCTCGGGGAATCATCAAAACCCCCTTCTGCTCAAAAGGTTGCTTCACCTTGCGATCAGTGTGGACTGTGGTTAGAAAGGTACTATTTGGACATTCCAAAACTGCAATCCAAAATTCACGATTTGGAAAACCAAGTGGCAAAGCTCACTGGTCAGAATGAAAAGATGCAGCCCAATGATAAAAATCAACGAATTGATGGGTCAATCCTGTTCAAAAATGTTGAGTTTGCTACTGCAATTGTCAATTCGAAATTGACATAGCTTCAACAACTGTAATGGTATAACTTTCCCTCTTTTATACAGCGTGATTATAAGCTCTGTTTACATGGTTGACTTGCTCTGTCATGCATAAGTTTTGATTATCGATTTATGGATTGGTTATGGTTAGATTTAGTTAGATTGACCATAATTTGGTTTGAATATGTTGTTATTTGATATCTTTTCTATTCTTGAAATACAAACGGTATCTCTGTTCGATTTGATTATATCTTGCGCGACACGATGAGTAAATTGGTTAACTATGCTAATTGTATTTTCTATGTTGGGACCAATTCGAATATCATTTGTTACATAATCAATTTCAAATGGATAACAATAATAGCTGTTACGATGTGAATTGTATTCCGATAATAACAAATGTGTTATTCGATTGAGATTACAGGGATGGATTGATTGTATCAAATCTTTTGATTTGTGTTTATAATTAAATTTAGTCATATGTCTGGTTTGTTGACTCTGTCAAAACCCTGTTTGTCGAC
>JASDQU010588621.1:36697-48556 GCA_032191745.1 Picea mariana
CCAGATTGTGTAAACTGTTTACTATTATTCACAAGGATGTTTTACCTTGTGAAAAACCTATTTAAACCTATGATTTTGTAATAATCGATCATCCTCAGTTGGGGAGAACAAGGATATGTGATTTTGATTCAGACTGGAGCAGAACTGGTGTCTTGTCATATCTTTTGCTTTTCAATATATCAACACTTTGTTCCATGTTTTGTATATCATCTTGTTTATGGTTTAGTATTACTTTGCTATCTAAATCATATGCATTTGATATAATTTCTTACTGTTATACATATCTTGTTGTCTCCAAATATATAAAAGACATAACAGTTAAGGATTCAGTTTATGAATGATAGCTTTGTCTTCTTTATGAATTGAATTATCATATATAAGTTTGCTGCATAATAGGTTTCCCCTTTGCACGAATTTGTAATCAGAAAACTGTTATGATTTTCTTTTATGTCTTGTTTGTCCTGTAACCTACTTCAGGAAGCATCATAGCTGATCCTTTGCGAGAAGCTCAAGGGATAAATGGTGTGAATTTCTTCCTCCAACCAGCTTACAAAGCAATCATACACAGGGCAGACTTGGAGCATATCCAGGTCAATTAGTTAGGTGTTTACTGTTTATGTTAAGTAGTTTAATATAAATGATAGTTTAATTAGATTTATATTACATTGTTTAATATCAGTAAGATAGATTAGATTTTTTGATTTCAGTAGTTTTTATTTCCTTTTCATAAAACATAAAAAATCAAAAAGAGACTCTTCGCTGTCCCAGGACAGTGAACACATGAGTTTTGTAGGTTTTAATCAAATCTGTAGGCTGTCCATAGTGTACATTTTGTGAATAAGAAATAACGCAGGTGATAATTAGGCAGTTGATTTGAGTTATTATAATCATAGTTAGTATTTTGTAAATATATAATAGTTAGTGGTTTATAGTTAGATTAGTGTAGATAGTTTAATTTTTCTTTATTAGTTTCTAGTTTCCTTAGGTTAGATTATTTAGCTCGGATCATTTTCTCTTTGGTTTCCTTAGGAGACCTTAGAGCGGCCAACGGAGCCGTTAAACTCGTCAGGGTGGTCCATTCCAAACGGCTTGGGTTATTTAGACAACCCTGGACCGGTTCCACTCTCCCAGTTGACGGATGGACTGTTTCGCCCATCAACAGACATACACCATCACCAAGGATGTGGGGAATAATTCTTTTGAGCTCAACATTCTTCCTTTCCTTGGCCTGCACCGAGTGTTCAACGTGGACCTCCTTCGGCCTTATTTCCCACAATTATTGGACACCTCAGATGTAGCAGAACAACTAAAACCAACATAGCTCAACCCCAACTACATACAATAGGAAGCTAGTGAACAGATTGTGGACACACAGATCAAGGGCACTCGACAACAAAGGATCCAACTTTATTGAGTCGTCAAAGCAAGGAAACTCCTGCACCAAGGCAAGTCACTCACCCAGGGCCAAATTCAATAGAAATTTACTCATCTGATGGGGGAACTCAATGCAATGGATTCAATTGCTTCCTAGGAGGGAGGATTGATCTAGGTGGATATCGGTGGCCACCCACCTTTTCTAGTTGGCTCAAAACAACTTTTTGGCTATTTTGGTAATTTACTATTTTTAGTAGTTTTTCAGGTCCTGAACTTCCGGAGATATTTTGAGGCCCTAAATGACTTTCATCATGAAAATTTTGTCAACAGTTGTATTTCTCGGATATATATTTCCAACGGGCTATCATGCTCCTAAAACGAAGATCGTACGCAAAAGTTACGACCCCAGAAAGTTGATGTACTGACTTACCCAAACGGGGCCCACATGATTTTTGGCGCTTCATCTCCTAGGGTCAAGTTTTTGGATGTCTAGGGTTTTTCACACTCTTTTTTATTGTAAAAATGATTTCAGAGCCTCATTGTAATCATCTTCTTGTGAATCAGCATAGTTGTCACATCTCTTCTCAGAGATAAGCTGCCACCATTCTAGCAAGCTTGTTTTCCACTGCATTTTACAGTTTTAACTTATTTCCTTGTTGAATAGAAAACCAATTTTATTGTATCTCTGTTACTCTGTGTTAAGCATATGTTAATAATCTGTAGTCATTTCATTCTGATCATAAAATCCGAATCAGTGGTATCAGAATGGTTTTCTCCTTGTCGTCTTAATGCATGTCCCCAACGAGGTCAGAGTACAAATAATTGGGTCTCGAGCCTGCTTCTCTTGAGGAACAAATATCTCACATGCCCAAGTAACCTCTCATGGTAGCAGAAAATAAATATGACGGGACAGGATATCCTTTCAAAATGTTGCTTGAGGAATCCCTCATGCAACAAAGGAATGAGATTATGGATAGTTTCGCACAAATACTCTAGCAGCTACCAACAAGCGACACATCTTCTTCGAGAGGAGGCGCTGCCCCCTTCAAGGTACAAATAAACTTCAATATTCCTGTATTTGAAGGTTAGATAGACGCAGATGGTGTAGACAAGTGGTTGAATCTACTAGAAATGTGTTTTTCTGACCATAACTTTATGAATAGAGAAAATATCACTTTTGCACTCAAATCCATTCCCCATGTCAAATATTGGTGGGAAACTTTTTGTGAGCAAAAGGAAATAGAGAAACCCTCATTATTTACAGTCATGACCACCTGAGAATCCTTCAGGGATGCTATTAAGAAACAATACTACCCTATTGGAAGTTATGATGACTTGTATACCAAATGAACCACACCGAGGCAAGAAAGAGACCAAGCAGTGCCAGAGTTCACAAATATCTTCCATACCTTGCGCACCAAGCTGGATATCAAATATTCAGAGCGACATATGGTGCTCAAGTATCGTGTTTCTATTCATAGATACATCTATACCGAAATGAAATTTATGGACATCTTGTCCTTGGGCGCGGCCTACCAATATGTCGTCAAAATCGAGCATAAGCTCAAACAAAAGACATGACAATTTGGATCTGGGAACCCTTCACAGTAAAAGCCAAGAAATGGCAGCCCCAATCCATAGAACAAAGGACATATAAAATATGGACAATATCAGGACAACCAATCCAAGCCGCAAGAAAAGAAGGACACCGAAAAGACAAAGAAAGATACCGGGAAGTGGTGTGAGTTCCATAAGAGCCCTTGGAATAACACTGTTGACTGTCTCTCAAAGAAGTCGCTGGTGGCCAAAGTGAAAACCTATGAATCAGATGTGGGATCTGACTCTGAGTCAGAACTAGAAAGGGGAAGATGAATCATTGATGTGGAACCCAGTGCATTCAAGTGCTTATATACATGGTCTCAATAGCTAGAGCCACTGCGTATGGTTTCAAGTGCAGAATATACGCAGTGGATTCAAGTGCTTATATACATGGTCTTAATAGCAACATCTATCTGCTCATACAACTTCTAAAATTCCTGTTCTTCTTTGTCTCCCTATGCTCTCTTCTCTACTGCTCCATTACAATGAGAATACAAACCTCTACGAGGGAGTCTTCTTGAGTTTTTCCCTCTTTCTACTCTAAGCTATATTATCGAATTAAAGACTACAACCTTTACATTTATTACAATAAATGTCCACACCCGGCAGATGAGAGCAACGCTCAAGATCTGTTTTACAATCCCCAAAACATTAAAAGAAAATACATCCTTCCAGCTATTACATTAATGTTTCATCTTTTGAAATTCAAAATGTCTTCAAAATGCACGTTGGTGTATATCTAGTTGTCTTCCACTTGCTTTTGCCGGCAATGCTCCTACATCACCATGAGACCTATGGTTGGCCCCAACTCTATGAGATAGACCCGTACTTTGCCACCACCTACCAAATGTTGGGTGAAAATGCAATTGTCGATAATTTTCATCTTCAGGATGGGTTGTTATGTCTCCTGAGCCATATCTGCATTCCATCAAGCGAGTGAGAAAAGATGATCTGGGAAGCCCACTACAATTGGGTGGCAGGACACTTCGATGTCGAAAAAATAGTGGCAATGCTACAAAAACATTTCTACTAGTCGAAACTTCCACAGGATGTCAACTAGTATATTAGGTCTTGCACTACCTTGCTCTTGCCAAACCGACCACTAAGAAACAGGGCATGTACACCCCTCTTCCTAATCCTAACAGGACATGGGAATCCATCTCAATAGACTACATTTCAGGCCTCCCGTCCACCAAGCGGGGATATGACTATGTTTTTGTGGTTGTTGATCTCTTTTCTAAGATGGTGATTTTGGTTGCCTGCAAGAAGAGCATCACAACAGAAGCCACTGCCAAGATCTTCTTTGAACAAGCCTGGGTACATTTTGGAATCCCACAAACCATTGTTTCATATTGGGACAACCAATTTCTCATCACATTCTGGTCGAGCCTCTTGTCACTGGTGGACACCAAGCTCACCAAATCCGTGGTCTTCCACCACCAGACAGATGGCCAAATCGAGGTCGTAAAATCAAATGATCGTGCATACCTGAACATGTATAATTCCAAGAACCCTAAGACATGGGATGAGAGTCTTTCGTATGTCCATCATAGATACAATCGATCCTTGCATAGCTCAACCGACCATAGCCCCTTTCAGGTGGGGTTGGGATTCCAACCATTGGGTCCCATAGATGTTGCACTTCCCCTTGTAGTCACCTCGGTTGACTCATCTCCTGCTCAAACTAAATCTGACAAAGCCACCCGGTTCATTGATCGGATCTAACACATCCTCCAATAGGTTCAATATATCCTACAGAAGTCCAATGACAAGTACAAGAAGCGCCATGATCAATATCGGGTGCCACATAAGTTTCAGGTGGGCGAAAAAGTTTGGTTGCACTTTCAGAAAGAATGCCTTACAAGACCCCATCGGAAGCTTCACCCACTCCATTATGGGTCATACACCATCACCAAGGTTGTAGGGGATAATTATTTTGAGCTCAACATTCCTCCTTTCCTTGGCTTGCACCCAGTGTTCAACATGGACCTCTTTCAGCCTCATTTCCCACCATTATTGGACACCTCAGACGTAGCAGAACAACTGACACCAACAGAGCTCAACCCCGACTACATACAATAGGAATCCAATGATCATATTGTGGATACACAGATCAAGGTAACTTGACAGAAAATGATCCAGCTTTATCGAGTCATCAAAGCAGGGAAGCTCCTGCACCAAGGCAAGTGACTCACCCGAGGTCAAATTCAGCAGAAATTTCCTCATTTGATGGGGGAACTAAACTCAATGGATACCATTTCTTCCTAAGCAGGGAGAATTGATCTCGGTGGATATCGGTGGCCACCCACCTTTTTCATCTGGATCAAAACAACTTTCTGGCAATTTTGGTAATTTATTATTTTTAGTAGTTTTTCGGGTCTTGAACTTCCGGAGCTATTTTGAGGCCCTAAACGACGTTTTTTGGGGTATCTATCGTTCGTAAAAGTTAATCATGAAATTTTCATCAACAGTTGTATTCCTCAAATAGATATTTACAACGGGATATCGTGCGCCTAAAACAAAGATTGTACACAAAAGTCAGGACCCCGGGAATTTGATGTACTGACTTACCCAAACGGGACCCACATGACTTTTGGCGCTTCATCTCCTAGGGTTAGGTTTTTGGATGTCTATGGTTTTAGACACTCCTGCTTATTGTAAAAAGGATTTCAGAGCCTCATTGTAATCATCTTCTTGCAAATGAGTATAATCGTCACATCTCTTCTCAGAGATAAGCTGCCACCATTCCAGCAAGCTTGTTTTCCGCTGCATTTTACAGTTTCAGTTTATTTCCTTGTTGAATAGAAAACCAATTTTATTGTATCTATGTTATTCTGTGTTAAGAATCCGTTAATAATCTATAGTCATTTTGTTCTACTCATAAAATCTGGATCAATAAGTCAAGAAGCATTATGAAGACATTTGAAAGCATAAGATCAAAAGGATTAACAAACCTCCATCAAACAAAATCATCAATAAATATCCAAACCCCCAACTCTCTCAAGGTAGGTAAATAATTAATATTAGGCTCAAGAAGTAGAGGTTCAAGTATTAGAGTTCAAATTCTAGTAGGGGGGGCCTTTCCTTTCGCTTGTAAAAGAAAAAGTAAAGGGAGGTTGTTGCAACCACAAAAAATGGTGACACACTAGAAGAACTAGTTATCTCTATCAGTAGAACCAATTATCTCTATCAGTTATCTCTATGTTGATCATTTTTTGAGCTAAGAGCTTATTTGAACTCTTAGCTTGAATCAAAAGATCATTAATCCTTTCTATGAGTTTGAGATTAGATGCACACAACTCTCATGAAATTTATTTAAAATGGCCTAGATCATGGATGATTGTCTTTGAGAAACTTTTCCTCTTCATTTCTTCATTTTGTAAACAAACCCAACACGTATTCATAAAATTTTTAAAGGAAAAGGAAAATAATGTAATGCTTATGATATACTAACAAGTATATTCTTCCTAGCATAACATATTTTAATATTTCTATGGTTGCAGGAGCAGGGTTGTAGATCCACTACCTTTGCGTGACCCTTTATGCCTTGAAATGCATGTGGGGAATCCCTTGATGTTATTCCTCTTGTCTAGACTTATCTCTATGTGGATATTGTCTATCCTTTGAAGCCAACAATCAATATTATGAACTAAACCTTGTCTTTCCCAAACCTCTTCTAGGTTTGTTTTTATAACCATTGCATTAATGAGGTTGGAACCTTGATCCTAATTAGAAACCTCGATCCTTATTAGGCTCTCTCTCATTTGGAAGTAGATTCACCTTTTCCTACAGCTTCCCTAAGGTTTGAAGCTCACAAGGCTATTAGATCCACCTTTCCTCCAGTCCTATCTTGTGAGCTCATCCCATTTTCTTCTATCATGAATCCCCATTCGAAGTACCGAGTGTGCATTGTCTTAAGACTAGTTCAAAGCCCAAAGTCCAAAACCCTATTGATCTCTCCTCATCAGGTTTGTCTCATTATACTGGCCAAGTGAAGTCCCTTATGATACTCCCAAGGTCTGAAAGGTGTGATATTCTTCAAATTTATCTCTATCGGGTTCTTCTTTCGACCTCCCCTCTCTCCAAAAACCAAGCTCAAGGGCCTATCAAGCTTCTCGGATGTGGAACCTTGTTGTAACCAGTTTCATGCGATGTGGTCTAACTTGGGAGCTTGTTCCTTGATCTTACCAGATTCCCTCTCCTTGCAAACCTATCATGTTTTCCCTACGTAATTTCCCCTTGATCGGATTAACATGTCTCATGTGTCTAGATAACATCGATCTCATTTTTATCATATAGGCCACTCTTTGTGACGTTATAATGTCACGTGGCATGTTGTCCTTTTTACCCCTTGGTTTCTTGTCATCTGTCATATCCAAAGTTAATTGGTTATGATCTCCATACGACATACCTACCCGACTCGACACCTGGTTACTCGAAATATACATGATATGCCTTGATTCTATTTTTGGTCTCTAGGTGTAGAACTCTTGTCCTAATATTCTTAAGAATTTGAGCATAATAATATTAGGACAAGAAGATTGGTGGAAAAGGCCTCAAGCCATAATTCTGAACATTATATTCATCTTAATGATACAAATATATAATACAATAATGAAACCACCTCAATTGTTCTCACATCGACACCTCATCGGGAGATAAGGTAGAGGAGGCAAAGTAGGAATCTAGAAACACACTTAGGATAACTATATCCCAGTATGTAAAATATACAAAGGTGGTATACTTGGAGTTAATGATTGTATATGAGAAAGAGGCTAACATTCCCCCCCTCAATCATACGTCCAAACAACAATACCAACAAAGTAGGTGCATAAGTTGGTATATCTCCATGTCTTCATGCTGAAACTCATGAGTTGAGCCACAAAGAAGAACTCCCTAAAAAACCGCCAATCTGGATGTTGAATTTGTTCATCTGAAATGAACTGGAAGAGAGATATGGAAGTGAATAGCTGAAATTTCTGAACATTCCCTGACTGCTTGATAATTCATCATTTTGCCAAGTATTTTAGCTAGAAGAATTTGATGTCTTCTGCTAATTGGTGAACATGTAGTATACCACTTTACTATCAGTGTATCATTGAAATTTCTCTCTGAATCTGTGGTTTGGGATGACCACTAACCAATTGATACCATGTATCTGATGGTTTTTGGATAACCATTAACCCATCTTGACATTTTTAGGTGTCCAACAACATCCCAATGTATAATGTGTATGATTCAATTGCAATTCATTGAACCATAATTATGCCAAAGTCTGTCATCTACAGACCGCAGTTGCCCATTTGAAAAATTTCATGCCCAAATGACATACTTGATGTTTTTTTGTTGTCGAAGCTTTCTGTCTGACAAACATCTTCAATTCCATCATCAATTCCCCCCTTTGTTAGATGAAAGGAGAGACCACAAGTGGTTTCATGAACCATCGTCAATGGAATTTTGAACTCCCCCCCTTAAGGTGTATGAGAGTTTCATCATTGTACTCCCTCCTTCTATGCTCAAGAGAGTACCATACTTGTTCCATTTGAGTACAATACAAAGTGGGCATGCGAAAAAAAACCACATGTTATCTCATCTTGTGAGGGACATGCTTGAAATCTACGCCATAAGGGGACCACTTATGTGAGGTACAAAAATGTTATGTGCTACAATATTGGTCTTTACTCGAGATTGAATTCTTCGGTAAGACTTATATAATCGCTTGGTTGTTGATGACCATTTCTGAGGATCGATCCACTCATAGTGAATCTTCAATCTTGCAAGTTTCTTCAGTGTTGAACATATGTTTGA
Organism: Picea mariana; assembly: GCA_032191745.1. Lineage (NCBI taxonomy): Eukaryota > Viridiplantae > Streptophyta > Pinopsida > Pinales > Pinaceae > Picea > Picea mariana. Next base: position 45,479 of record JASDQU010588621.1, read on the forward strand.
AGAATGGTTATGCTTTCCACAATGTTGGCAAGGATGGAGATCAAAACACTTATTCTCCATGTGACCAACTCAATTACAATGTTGGCACTTAACATCCTGATTGTCAACATTTGAGGTTGAATTTTATTGAAGGAATCTAGCACTCACAAACAAAATTGGTTTGGAGTAATTTGGCATATGAAAACTGTTTTGATTTTCATATTCTAATCCATGTCGATTCCTATTGAAGTGTAATTCTTCCCAATGTTTGATGATGTGCTTGGAAAGATCATGTTGTACTTGATGATGTGCTTCACATTTACTTTCACTTATACTTGTTGTATCACTTTTTGCTTTGGCATATTCTGCTTGTGATTCATTCTCATTGAAATTTTCTTCTGAAGTTGGCTTGTTGATTTGTTCCTTCACTGATTGTTGATCAAAATCATCATCATCATCATAGAGAGGGTTGTTCTAAACAAAAACTAGTTCAGAAAACTTCATTTGTTGTTGACTTTTGAGATCTATCAACTCATCATTCAATAGTTGAGATTGTGCCTATAGAATTCTAACTTTAGCTTGCGTCACTTGCAAACAAGTTAGTACTGATTGAAGAGCTGTTTTGTTCAATATCACTATGTTGTCTTCAGTGGCGTTTATTAGAGTGTTCAGAAACTCTAATAATTCACGACTTTGCTCCATTTGAACACGCTCTCTTGAACCTCTCGTTCACTTGATCTTCTGGCTCGCTTGTACTCGCTCACTTGATCTTCTGGCTCGCTTGTACCCCCTCACTTGAACTTGCTTCCAGAAAGTTGAGGATGTCGGTTACCACCGAAAAGGCATCCAAACTTGTGATGTTTACAATGATTTGAGTTAAGCTACTCAACCTTGTCAATTTCGACTCAAAATTACAATGAATTTTGGGTGTCGGGCTCAATCGAGAATGCACCCAATTACAAAGAAATTCAACTTGATTTGATTGGACACTTACACAATAATTATAGTTGATATTGATTACTTACAAAAAATATTATTTTCAAGTTACAATAAATCATGATTCTTAAGTTGAATTAGTCTTCAAATTTGAATGTGTTGTTGATGCTTTTGAGTCGAGTTCTCCTTTGATTATGAGCTTGTTTTTTCCATTGTTGATGTGATTTCCAATTTGATAACTTTGTCGCTGCTTGATTACTCGTGCTTCAATGTATATGCTAGAAAAGACTAGTTGAACAATTTTCTCTTTACATACTTTTAATTTCCAATTGTGCCATTTACCCTTTTATGAGAACATGAGAATTTTGTGCTTGATTTTGTTTGTTGGTATTAAATCCATGTCACACTATACAACATAAGTATCAAAAGGAAATATGCACAATCACACAAGGACAAATGTCCTTAAACCCCCTTATTCAATTTCAGGGTGGTCTAGGACAAGAAGCAAAAAAATGTTGATTTCATTATAGCATATCCTTCATGTAAACACAAAAAATGTATCCAAATACATTGATAACTCTTCAACCTACTTTTTACTTAAAAACGAGACTTTACATTCACAACATTCCTCCTTTTAAAAATTTAGTGCTCATATGCCTCCTTTTAAAAATACATCAATCCTTAGATCTCCTCTCCTCCTTTATATAAAGGGCACAAAATATCCTTAAAAAATAACATAAATATGTTTTTGCTTTGATTCTCTTTCTAAGAAAAGACATGTTCTACTTTACTTGTATACCTCACTGTCTTTTTAATGTCATAAACCATATAAATTCCCAAATACAAGTTTATCACTTTCCCATTGGATTTATTACTTTTACACAAAAGTAATAAAATATGACTTAAAAGTATAATATGCCATTAAAAGTTGTGCATAGTTTTGTCTTATGCATGGCATGATTTATGAATGTAAAGACTAATATTTGATGTTTTGAAGAGAATTCGTCCTATCTTTTTATTTGTTTAAGAATCCATACCTTCCTCTGTACTAAAAGGTCCAGACCAAGTCTTTGTTGGGCATACCATTGAGGATAGTAAAGAGTGTATCCTTGATAATTCCACATTAATGTTTAGAGGTGTGCATACGCTCAGCCTTAGTTAAATATCGTAACAAAAATTCTTCTCCTCCTGCGAGTTGTATGTTTCACTGATAGTGCCACATGATCTAGACTTTGAATAGTGGATTTTCAGTTGGCAGATGTAACGTTTGACGTATGGACATGTGAGCACATGCAAATTGTTGATAGATCTATCACTGGTGTATTATTGGAAAATATTGTGGATCACTACCAAATTTAAGGCTCATCCACATCATGTCTCCTGCCATTCAACATCCAGATTGTTGTGGTGCCTTTGCGCTTCTTCTTGTGCCTGCTCCTGTCACTATCACCTCCATCCCGTTCTGGTTGTGTTTGCGTTCCCTTCTCTGGTATCCAGTGCTTGCATGTAAAAAATAGAAAATTGCATGGACTGCAGGCAGTGGCTCTGCTTTATTGACTTCACGCTGTATATGTAGAAGGGTAAATTAATTTGAATCCTTTGTCTCTTAATGCCAACAATCCACATAGATTATGTGCGCCAAATCTGGCATTAACTTCTGCAGGACTGCAATTAATAACCAAATCACCTTTCTATTGGTTAAACCTCAGATCGATCCTCTAACCTTGATAATCACGAACCAGGAATGGGCTTGAGAACAAATTGCTCTAAACCAGATGTGGAAGATATACAACAGTTCTGAAGAGAATTAATTGAGAACTCACAACGTGGATATAATCTTGCAAATTGAAGTGTACAGATCTCAAAATAAAAAAAAATACCTTAGCGATTTGAAGGATTTCCATCTAAGAGAGGATTGTTGTAGATTAGAAAACCCCAGACGTCTAACAAGTTATGATCTACACTAACTTGCATCTTCCACCAGAGGAAAACCGTGTCTTCTCTTTTCCCAGATCTCTAATTTTGTTGATGTAAACAACGAGGTGTGAATTCGTAGATCTCCAATATCACAATGCCTCCAATTGCTTATCTCAAACAAATTCACCTTTGGCAGATCCACATTGTTGATGTTGCGGCATCTACACATGGCACGACTAAACTAGG
>JASDQU010588621.1:60839-72549 GCA_032191745.1 Picea mariana
ACACAAAAGTAATAAAATATGACTTAAAAGTATAATATGCCATTAAAAGTTGTGCATAGTTTTGTCTTATGCATGGCATGATTTATGAATGTAAAGACTAATATTTGATGTTTTGAAGAGAATTCGTCCTATCTTTTTATTTGTTTAAGAATCCATACCTTCCTCTGTACTAAAAGGTCCAGACCAAGTCTTTGTTGGGCATACCATTGAGGATAGTAAAGAGTGTATCCTTGATAATTCCACATTAATGTTTAGAGGTGTGCATACGCTCAGCCTTAGTTAAATATCGTAACAAAAATTCTTCTCCTCCTGCGAGTTGTATGTTTCACTGATAGTGCCACATGATCTAGACTTTGAATAGTGGATTTTCAGTTGGCAGATGTAACGTTTGACGTATGGACATGTGAGCACATGCAAATTGTTGATAGATCTATCACTGGTGTATTATTGGAAAATATTGTGGATCACTACCAAATTTAAGGCTCATCCACATCATGTCTCCTGCCATTCAACATCCAGATTGTTGTGGTGCCTTTGCGCTTCTTCTTGTGCCTGCTCCTGTCACTATCACCTCCATCCCGTTCTGGTTGTGTTTGCGTTCCCTTCTCTGGTATCCAGTGCTTGCATGTAAAAAATAGAAAATTGCATGGACTGCAGGCAGTGGCTCTGCTTTATTGACTTCACGCTGTATATGTAGAAGGGTAAATTAATTTGAATCCTTTGTCTCTTAATGCCAACAATCCACATAGATTATGTGCGCCAAATCTGGCATTAACTTCTGCAGGACTGCAATTAATAACCAAATCACCTTTCTATTGGTTAAACCTCAGATCGATCCTCTAACCTTGATAATCACGAACCAGGAATGGGCTTGAGAACAAATTGCTCTAAACCAGATGTGGAAGATATACAACAGTTCTGAAGAGAATTAATTGAGAACTCACAACGTGGATATAATCTTGCAAATTGAAGTGTACAGATCTCAAAATAAAAAAAAATACCTTAGCGATTTGAAGGATTTCCATCTAAGAGAGGATTGTTGTAGATTAGAAAACCCCAGACGTCTAACAAGTTATGATCTACACTAACTTGCATCTTCCACCAGAGGAAAACCGTGTCTTCTCTTTTCCCAGATCTCTAATTTTGTTGATGTAAACAACGAGGTGTGAATTCGTAGATCTCCAATATCACAATGCCTCCAATTGCTTATCTCAAACAAATTCACCTTTGGCAGATCCACATTGTTGATGTTGCGGCATCTACACATGGCACGACTAAACTAGGACTGAACTCGTGCTCATTATTCATCAACTCAATTTCAAATCACTCATGAAGACATCGAGCCCTTAAGATCATAAGAAGTTCTGATACCAATTGAAGAAATTGATCATAAGAATATTAAGACAAGAAGATTGGTTGAAAAGGCCTCAAGCCATAATTCTGAACATCATATTCATCTTAATGATACAAATATATAATGCAATAATGAAACCACCTCAATCGTTCTCACATCGACACTTCATCAGGAGATAAGGTAGAGGAGGCAAAGTAGGAATCTAGAAACACACTTAGGATAACAACTATATCCTAGTATGTAAAATATACAAAGGTGGTATACTTGGACTTAATGATTGTATATGAAAAAGATGCTAACAGAATGGTGTGGAACCCTGACCCATGCAGAACTTCGCCTTATTTTTCTATTTTTTTTGTATATAATTTGTATAGTTTATTTGTTTTAATTTAACATTAATTTTTATGTATTTATTAATTTTCATTTTTAATTTTCCATCTGTTTTGCAAAAATGCACATGGTTTTTTTTAATTTCCCATGGTTTTCCTCGGACCTACCCTTGGTATCTATTTTACATGGGAAAATCAATTTTACTTTAAAAATCATTTTACATGGGTAAAATTATTTTTATGTGGGGAAACTAATTTTTTTACACAGTGCATTTTCCCTAAATCCCTAATGTATAGTTTCATATGTATATTATTATTACTTTCCTATATCCCAGTGAAATTAAATCTATATATATATATATATATATATATATATATATATATATATATATATATATATATATATAATTTGTATTTCATCTTCCTATTTCATTTTAACTTGATTTTGTTTTTCCCATTTTTTTCCTAAGTCCCCCATTAATCAATTATCAAAAAAGATTAGTTGTCGAAAGTTTAGATATTGGAAGATTGGTTGTCATTGATGTCAACCCTTGAAAAAAATTTCATTTTGAAGTAAATAAGTAGTAAACAGAAGATACCAAGTTGCATGTGAGTTTCCTGTAAGTTGCATGCCATCATGAGTTGCATGGAAGTTGCATGTCCTTAAGAAATTTATCTTTAAAACACATAGAAGAGTTAATTGAAAATCACTTATGAGAATACAGGTTGGAGATATGAGGTAGTGAGTCGAAGATAGAGAATTTCAATGAAGTAAGAAGTTTGCAGGAGCCAAGAGTACGGAGAAGGGGTTTCATACATGAATTCCTTGAGTATATCCGTAGGTTTCAGGAAGAAAAGTGAAGACATCCATGGGCCGCAATGAGGAAAAATCCAGATACCCGTGAGAAGATAGTACACACAGTCGCAAACATGTGAGGAAAATTTGAGAAGATCAGGGATCTAAAACTAAGATCAACTACAGGATTGAATGTATGTATTCTTGTGTGTGTTATGGTGAGTATTCTGAAGAAATCAAGAACAAGTATGTCTCAGTGATTCATAAGCATTTGATTTGGAGAATTATCTTGTGGATCTTGGTATGAGGAGTATGTGGTTGAAATATTGATGAAATTTTGATATCAGAAAAAAAACCAGAAATATCAGAGAAAAAAACAAAAATAGGTTATCAGTGATAGAGGTAGTGACAGATTGGTCTACATCTATATTTCAAGGTAGTTGGATGAGGCAAGGAAAGGGGGTTGTAGCCTCCTTCCGTTTGGAACCAGAAAATTAGGGAGTTTGAGCTTACTTCAGGTTGTAGCCTGTAAATAGAGGGTTGGACCCTCCTTCTAGTTCTAGATGGAGAAATAGGAAGTTGGTGCTTCCAATGAATGTACTCTTTGATCAATAAGAAAAAAAATTGTGGTTTTTTCCTGCATTGGGTTTCCATGTAAAATTATGGTGTACCGTGTTTATGTGATGTTTTTGGTGTTGATGATATTTTTAATTCTCATAATATTCATTGGAGGTTTTATATTGTGGTTAAAAAGTAATGATTTTTCTCATACCGATTCATCCCCCCTCTCAGTATTCCAACAATTGGTATCAGAGAAGGTCCTTCAAGAATCAATCTAATCACTGGAAAGAGATCATGGAATACGCCAATATTGGAGCACCAAGGTTTGATGGTTAGAACTATACCTTCTCGAATAAAAGGATTAAAACCTTTTTATATGCACGGGGATTTGATTTTTGGCAATCAGTAGTATATGGGTATATAACACCAACCACTCCCCTAATCAACAGAGATGGAAAGAAACTCAACGAAAACAGTTAAAAGGCTAAAGGTATACTATTCTAAGTTGTCTAGTTGATTCAATATTTGTTAAATTTATGCATTGTGGTAGTGCAAAGGATATTTTGGATAAAATCCAAAATATTTATGAAGGAGATGCCAAGGTAAAGGGAGCTAAGCTTCAAATTATGAGAGCTAAGTTTGAACAATTGAATATGAATGAACATCAAGACATTTCAACTACCTTCTGCGAGTTGACGAAGTAGTTAACTCTATTAAAGGATTGGGAGTAGAAGTTGATGACTCAGTGGTTGTTTAAAAGGTATTAAAGTATCTTCCTATGAGATTTGATTCTAAAATATCAACCCTAGAAGAAATAGTAGATATTGGTTCATTGAGCATGGACTAGCTACATGGAATATTTATAGCCTATGAAATGAGAAAACAATAGAAGAACTCAATCACAATGGAAGACACTTTCAAGGAATCCAAGAAGACAAAGAAGAAGCAAAAGAAAAAGTCACAACCAAGTTGCAACTGCAGTGATGATTTAGATGGAGATAAAGAAAGGTTAACTTCATAAGGAAATTAAAAAAAGGAACCGACAAGTATGAAGGTATGTTTCCATTGAAATGTTTTAATTGTGGTGGTATTGGTAATTTTTCTTCTAAATGTCCTCATAGGAATAAAGAAAGTGATGAAGAATAAGATTCTGAAAGGGAAAAAAATATCAAAAAGGAAACAAGAGAAGAAACAAATTCTTCAAGAGAAGTTTCTACTCAAAGGAGGACAATCCCTCATCAGATGAGGAGGATAATTATAATGACAATGATTCAGAAAGAGTAATCTTCATGGCAGTAGAATATAATTTCGAAGAAGAAGGTGAAGTTTATCTTAGAGTAGAGCTATTTAGTGCATTAGAAGAACTCATGAAGGAAAGAAAGAAAAACAAGTCACTCAAGGAATAGTTAAAAATGAAAGAGGGATCTCAAAATTCCAACTCTGAAGAACTAGAGCAGCTTATCACAAGTCTAAAAATTCAAATAGAAGAAAACATATGAATTGAGGAAATTATTATAATTCAGTTAGAAGAAAAGGAGAAAAATATCAGAAACTTGGAACTAGAAGTAGTCTCTTTAAGGAAAGATCTATAGAATAAGGATATGCAATAGAAGAGAACCAAAATATTAGATCAAATCATCGGCAGTCAAAGATCATCAAATGACAGATTGAGCTCCAAGACAACAGAATGTCAGTTCGAGCTCCTAGACAACAAAACGAGGAGTATAAAAAAGAAGCTATGCAAAGATTGTCAGATATTTAGTCAAGAAGGATGGATTCATGCCCCCAAAGAAGAACATTCCAAAAGTAAAGAAGACTCAAGAAGGAAAATTCAAAAGGAGTTCTTTACAAGAAAGATCATCTATTCCCAGGTATCAAAGATTATTTTATGGTCATTGTTTTAAATATTCTAATTTTGGACATAAAGATGTAAATTGTAGAGCCTATGACAAGAATAGAAACAACAATGTAGGTTACCCCAAAATATCTTATGTAGCATACATCAAGAACCAGTTTTTTTTTGGTTCATTGAGTGATGAAGTAGAATGCTACAAATGCAACAATTTTTGTCACATTGTGAATAATTGTAGATTGACTATTCCACTTAGGGAATCAAAGAAGAAAATTAGCAGTCAGATATCGAAACCACAAGGGATATGGAAAAGAAAGAAAAATCAATGCTCGCTTTCTCTACAATCCCAACATAGGAAAAGTGATTGGTATGTTGACAATGGTTGTTCAAATCACATGACATGTGATAGGAACATGTTTCTAACTTTGAAGAAATAAAAAGATGGATCAATTTCATTTGGAAATAATCATTCAGTTAAAATTATAGGTAGAGGCACAGTTAAGCTTGGAAGCAAAGATGCAATGTAAAAAAATGTTCTACTTGTTGAAGATATGAAGAAAAATCTGTTGAGTGTAATTCAAATGTGTCATCAAGGACACACACTTCAGTTCGACTCAGATAAATGTGAAATAAGAAAAGAAGGTTCAGGCAGGTTAGTTGCGACAACTATAAGGACTCCAAACAACATATATGTTTTGAATGAAATTAGAAAGGAAATATGTTTTTTTAGGAAAATAAAATGAAAGTTGGTTATGGAATAGAAGAATGGGTCACATGCTCTTTGACAATCTTATCAAAATCAGTAGAAAGGAAGCAGTAAAAGAAATGCATGAAATCTCAAAGCCAACAAATACTCGATGTAAGCAATGTCTATAGGGAAAACATACCAGTACCAAGTTCAAATCAAAGGAGTACTCAACAAAAAAACCATTGGAGATTGTACATACCAATATATGTGTATCAACAAGGACAAAGAGATTAAATGGTGAACATGATTCATGATACTAATTGATGACTACACAAGAATGACTGCAATTTTCTTTCTTAAGAAGAAGTTAGAGGAATTTGAGCACTTCAATATATACAAAGAGATGGTTGAAACAAAGATAGACTTGAAAATCAAATGTCTAAGATTGGACAATGGTGGAGAGTTTACATCTAAAGAACTCATGGATTTCTGTGGAAAACATGGGATAAAAAGGAAATTCTCAGCAGCTAGGACACCTCAACAAAACAGAGTTGCTAAAAGAAAGAAAAAGACAGTACATGAGATGGTCAGAACCATGTTGAAATATTCAAAGTTGGGTGACCTCTTTTGGGCACAGGCATTACATAAGTAGTCCATATCTTGAACATATGAATGCTCATAAGTAATAATGATAAGACTCCCTATGAGCTACGGAAAGGAAGACTGACAAATGTGAATCATTTTGGAGAGTTTGGAAGCAAGTGCTACATCAAAAGAGAAGATGGAAATATTGGAAAATTTTATTCTCGAGTTGACAAAGGCATATTTTTCAGGTACTCAAGCAAAATCAAGGAATACAAGTGTTTGAATTTGAGACTCAACAGAATAGTGGAAAGAATCAATGTTCATATTGAGAAGGATAGTGTATGAAAGTCCAAAGAAGAAATCAAAGACTCAGCAAAGCATGAAGAAGAAGATGATTTGAAAGAAGAAGTATAAGAAGTTGAATCAGAAGAAGAAGAAGAAAAAAAGAAGATGACCAACAAAATATTCAGATATCTTCCAAAAATCCTAGTTGGAGAGTGCATAAAAGAAATCCATTAGAACAAATCATTGGGAATAAAGATGCAGGAGTTGACACCCAGAGGAAATTACACTCACAAGAATAGAGACATTTAACATTGTTTTCCACAATTGAACCCAACATTTTTTAAGGAGCTAGCACTCATGAACATTGGATCAAAGATATGGAAGAAGAACTGGATTAGATAGAGAAGAATGAAACATGGGAACTTGTTCCAAGGCCTAAGGATAAGAGTGTGATTGGCACAAAATGGGTATTCAGAAACAAGCTAAACGAGGATAGATAGCTAACCAGGAATAAAGGAAGGTTAGTATGCAAGCGATATGCTCAGGTTCAAGGAATAGATTTTGAAGAAAAGTTTTCCCTGGTTTCAATAATGGAAGAAATCATATTGATCTTGGCTTGTGCATGTTCGAAGAAAATCAAAGTATATCAAATGAATGTAAAATTAGCGTTCCCAAATGGAGAACTAGAAGAAGAAGTCTACATCAAACAACCAGAAGGATTCATACTTTCATAAAAGGAAGATTATGTTTGTAGATTGAAGGAGGCACTATATGGACTCAAACAAGCCCCCATAGCATGTTATCCAAGATTGGATAGGTATCTACAAAAACAAGGGTTCGAGAAAGTCAATGCAGACAACAATATCTACATAAATGTAAATCAAAATAATTTGTTGATAATAGAAGTTTATGCTGATGACATTATTTTTGGCAGTATTGATGATAGGATGAGTCAGAAATTTTCTAAAGACATGCAAAATGAATTTGAAATGTCAATACTTGGTGATTATTTTTTCTTTTTTGAACTCTGCATATCTCAGCTAGATACATGTATTTTAATCTCCCAGACCAAGTATATCAAAGAAATGTTGAAGAAGTTTGGAATGGTAGATTGCAAGCCCGTAAGTACTCCCATGTAGACCAGTTGAAAATTGAGGAAAGATGATATATCCAGGGATGATTTTGAGGATGGAAATTTATTTTAAAATGTAGAGACCTTGGTGAATCTTATTAATCCTTCATATGCCAACTATAAATGATTGGCGAAATTTTTGTAAAAATATTCAAATTTCTAAGGATTTTATATAGTTTTTATAAATTTTTGGTGATTTTTAAGGTAAATCAATTTTATCCTATAGAATTTGGGCGAATTATTTTTAAAATAGCGAATCTAGTTTTTGGAAAAAACATGGAAAATTAGCCCACGAGCAAAATTTAGCCCCTAAAATCATCCCTAGATATATCCAAGGATATAGACCATACACTACAAAGATCGATGATTGGTAGTTTACTCTATGTGATCGCATCAATACTAGATGTGATGCAAGTTGTTGGACAAGTGGAAATATTTCAAGCAGCACCCAAGGAAACACATGTCATGGTAGTAAAAAGAATATTCAGATATCTCAAAGGACCATAAGACTATGGATTATGGTATTCAAAAGGGAAATATCTATCTCTAGTTGCATACACAGATGTGGATTGGGAAGGAAGTGTTGATGATAGAAGAAGTACAAGTGGAGAAACCTTATACTTGGGTGATTGTCTAGTATCTTGGTTGAGCAAGAAACAATCTTCAGTGCCATTCTCCATAGTAGAAGCATAGTATATTGCAACAACAACATGTTGTACATAAGTTCTCTATATGAAGCAAACTTTGAAGGACATATAGGTGGAATATGGAGAGCCTATTCTAATATTCTATGATAACACCAATGCTATAAGTATATATAAGAATCTGGTGATGCATTCTAAGATGAAGCACGTTCCGATCAAGTTTCACTTTCTATGGGAACAGGCTACAGAGAAGAAAATCAAGGTAGAGTATGTTGGGACAAAAAATAAGATTGCAGATATCTTCACCAAACCTCTTTCGAGGGAGACTTTTGAGTATCTTTGACAGAAACTTGGAGTAGTTTCAGCCCCATAGTGAATGATTTTTGAAAGACTTGAATGCTTCTTGAATTCTTTTTATCAGAGATGTACATGAGGAAGCACCATGAAGAGAAACATCAATAGAGATAATAGGCTTATTGACAGGGGGAGAAACCCCAAGGAGAAGACGTCATTTTCCATTCATGTCAAAGGGGGAGAGAAAAACAAAGGCATGGAAGAGAAGAGGCATGAAGACAGGGGGAGCCAACATGAGCATGAGCGTTGCCATTATTGTGTCTAAGTGTTTCCATCAATTCCAAAGGGGGATATTATTGAAATATAAATCAATTAATTGTGTTGCAGGGATTAATTAATTATTGAAAAATACTCATTAATTATTGTAGGGATAATTAATTATTATAGGGATTAATTAATTATCGAAAACGATTAATTGTCGAAAGTTTATATATTGGTATATTGGTTGTGATTGATGTAAAACCTTGAACAAAGTTTCATGTTGAAGTAAAGGAGTATTAAACATAACATAACAAGTTTCATGTGAGTTTCATGTAAGTTGCATGCCATCATGAGTTGCATGGTAGTGGCATATAATTAATAAATTTCTCTTTAAAACATAGAGAAGAGTCAATTGGAAATCATTTATGTGTATTCACTTTTGAGAATAGAAGTTGGAGATCTAAGGCAGTGAGTCAAAGACAAAGAATTCCAGTGAAGTAAGAATTTTGCAGGAGTCGAGAGTACGAAGAAGGGGTTTCATATAGAAATTCCTTAAGTATATCCACGAGTTTCAGGAGGAAAAGTGCAGACATTCATGGGCTGCAGTGAGGAAAAGTGTGGATATCCGTGAGAAGATAGTACACACAGTCATAGACCTTTGAGGAAAATTTGAGAAGATCAGGGATCTAAAACTTAGGTCAGCTATAGGATTGAAGGTATGTCTTCTTGTGTGTGTTAGGGTGAGTATTCTAAAGAAATCAGGAACATGTATGTCTCAATGATTCATAATCATTTTATTTGGAGAATTATCTTATGGATATTGGTATGAGGAGTATGTGGTTGTAGTCTTGATGAGATTTTGATATCGGTAGAAGCAATAGAAATATTAGAGACAACAAAATCTGAAATATCAAAGACAACAACAACAACGGGTTATTAGTGGCAGAGGTAGTGACAGATTGGTCTACAGCTATATTTCAGGGCAGTTGGACTGGGCAAGGAAAAGGGGTTGTAGCCAGAAAATTAGGGAGTTTGATATTCCTTTAGGTTGCAACCTGTAAACGGGGGGTTGGAGTGTCCTTCCAGTTCTAGTTGGAGAAATAGAAAGTTGGTGCTTCCAATGAATGTACTCTTTGATCAATAAGAAAAACATTCTGTGGTTTTTTCTCGCATTGGGTTTACACGTAAAATTCTGGTGTACTTTATCTATGTGATGTTTATGGTGTTGATGATATTTTTGTTGGATTATTGAGAGGGGGGGTGAATTAGTAATAGAGAAATTTAATCATTTTTAACCATATAACCCAAGTGTTATATCAATGAAGCATTATCATCTAATAACTATAGAGTAAATAAGCAATGAACAAATGAACAAACATACACATACATAGTACACCCGTGTTTTACGTAGAAACCCAAATCGAGAGAAAACCACAAAATTCTTTTTCTTATATGTCTTGAAGAATTACATTCATTGGAAGCACCAACTTCCTTTGTTTTCTCGCTACAACTGGAAGGAGGCTCCAACCCCCTAGTTTCTCAGGATACAACCTAAGGGAAGCTCCAACTCCCCAATTCTCTGGCTACAACCAAAAGGAGGCTACAACCCCCAATGTTCTCTGGCTACAACCGGAAGGTGGATACAGCCACATGTCCTTGCCCCGTCCTGCCACCCTGAAGTAGAAGTAGAATGATGGAACCACTGCCAACCTGTCACTGTGAGATGTACTACTATAAACCTGTACCAATAAATCTAAACCATGCATCAACCATGCATCAACTTGTAATCAACCTGTACCATTAACAAGTGCATCAACCATGCACCAACCTGTACCAAATAACCTGTAATCAACCTGTACCATAAACAAGTGCATACAACCATGTACCAAGTATGTAACAATCATGTGTCAACTACTCATCAACTATGACTCATCAATATGTACCAACATCATCAACTATACACCTCATGTATGTGCCAACTCATCAACTACTTGTCTCAACCATGTACTCAACATGTACCTCAACCAAAATCCCTCATCAATCTCATCATCTGAATCTGATTTGTAGCTCTTTAATAGACCTGATGTATATGATCACATTCCTGCAAACCTTCCTTAACTTCAACAATAAGAGACTATCATTGTCATCAAAATTTTCTTTAGTCTCACATGCCTAGTTTTGGATTAGTCAACAACCCTAACTTGAAGTAATCATAACTTTATACCTGTAATGTATAAAGATATGAAACTGATACAAAATGTTCTTCAATGTGTTTTATGCAATTCCTCCAGGTGCCACTATTGGGAACCTCTCAGAAAAGGAGTTATAGAAAAAATGGCATACCTTGTTGAATTCTAACTTATTCTAGAGGGCGACCTTGTAGAGAGTGCCCCACACGAAATGTTTGTTGAATTGATATGAACCTATTACAAAAAATACTATAGATTTTACCCTAACCAACACATTTGGTTTAATGGAATTTGGATATGTTATGAATAAGTTATGACATTTTTACCTGAAACACCTGCTTTTGACTAGTTTCAGGACTAGCCACAAACTCTATTTTCCACTGAGTGTAATTCCAAAAATACAATGACCCACAAGATAAATTTTTTACCAGAGATACTTGGATATGTTTTATCAATGGCATAGAAATTTCACAGTCTGAATCATTATAGAAAAAAAGTTATAGCGAAAATGGTGAGATGACTTGTAAATAACATACCTTAGAAAGCAACATCAAAAGAATTTAGCCTTCCTTGCATTTCGGCCTTCTTTTCTTCACCTTCCCTCAGAATTTAGGCTTATATATCCTTGGTTGCCTCTGACACCTATAGATATTCAATATTCTCAAGTGTGATTAAAATGAGAGAACCTTGCCTCTTATTTATACTCTCCAAGTAGCTTCCTTAAAAACATCTTCTAGGTC
>JASDQU010588622.1:4749-19924 GCA_032191745.1 Picea mariana
TTATCTTCCTGATTCAGAGGTCCTTTCTTTCAACCATGTTTATACCCCATGAAGTATTTACACCCCAGAAGAATGTACACTCTTCCATGCGTGGGAGTGCAGAGGGGGGATACCCCCTCTGTAGGGTCTGGGGGGGCTATCCCCCCAGCTGGGGGGTCTTGGGGCAAGCGGGCCCCTAGCAGGGGTAGCATACCCCAATGGGGGTTCAGGGGTGAATCCCCCGAAGAAAAAATTGCCTTGTAAAAGTATATTGTAATTTCATTGTAAATATGGAGCGTTCATTATAAGGTCATAGATCTAACAGTAGAGATTATGTTAGGGTTTTTTCCCCTAGAAGGAAACCCTCTTTTATGAGGGAAATGTATCGCAGCTATGGATGGTGGTGAATATTGTATTCTAAGAGAGAAGACTGTGAGAGAAAGAAGAGGAAGTTACAACGGGTTTTGCTATAGTTTGTATCCCTTCATTTGCTGGATAATAATAAAGGAAGGAGCTGGCAATTTCTCTGGTGGACATAGCCCACACTGGGTGAACCACGTAAATATCTGTCTCTCTTGTATTGTGTGTCTTCTGTGTTTTGTTTCTGCATTTGTTTTATTTTATTGCTCCGCGGCCCTGTTTTTCTAACATAGTGGCCTTGAATTTTGATATGCCCTAATAGTTTTCCACAACCTGGGGTGTTATCCTCTAGTTGTTGGTGATGGTCTCCTGTAGGTCACCGAGATATCCTTTGAATATATTTGCATTCATATTTTGGTTCTTGGCATCTGAAGTAGTGCCAAGCGATAAGTATCTCGCTCCATGATTGGGTTTAGGTCTGGTGGTGAAAAATATATAGTTCGGTTCCTTCCATCCCATAATGGCTATCAACATGATCAACCATGAATAATGAAATTATTTCCCCAGATCCTACACATCCTTGCAGTCATCTAAAAATAGATTCAAGAGATAAGGGGCCCAACTGATTGTGGTGCCCTTCGCACATTGTGTTGTTGCTGCAACAACCTCGGCCGAGACTTCCTCCTTGTGGCATTTTCTATGCAGCTTGCAGGCCATAATGTTTTTTTCCATTCTTGTCATGATGTCACTAATATGTTTGATAATGATTCTATGCATCCCCCTTTCAGTGCTGTATTTATTTTTCATCTCCTCAGTGAGTGATTTCTCCTTTGTTTTGTCCTCGAGGAATTGTGCGAGATCCATGCCCCATGATGGAAACCCTGTGATGTACACTATGAGCTCTACATCTATTGATACGATATTGTCCAACCATATATGTCCACCTTGTGTGACCGCCATCAACTTCTTGATGCAACTATTCAGATACTAGCCTCTTCCAAAGTGTGGCAGGTCCAACACACCTAAAATCCTAGTTTTTGCCAATCCTGCTGCCCACTAGACTGGTTGATGAATCAGTACCCCAAGGGGATCTACACCCATAGTATGTAGGTAGAATTACTTTGGGAACTCTGGGAACTTGTTCGCATCCATTACATCATGGTCTAAGTACCTTAATTTTTCGACATAATCTAACAAATCTGCTTTTAGCCGTACCCCTTCTAGTATGCACGCCAAAATAATTCTTACAGAGGATTGTTTACATAGTGATATATGTATTATCTTCTTGTCCTTTCATGGTGGTGGATTACTTGAGGTTCATCCTTCATTGGTCATTCTCCGAGATACTGTTTCGGTCGGCTAGTGACATCTTCTACTACTCCCTCCTGTGGGTGTTTCGACATGGTTTTCTACGACTCTTCTAGCTCGGCCACTTATTCCTAATTTGGGGCCATCCCATTGACTCCAAGGGCTTCTATAGGGTTTTTGGATTGCACTTGAATTCCTGTGTCCTCATTCTATTGGCCCTGCCCCTCTTCTGGCCTATCAATGTCCATGCCCGCAGGTTATATATGTTGGGTTTCCTCTACCATGAGTGTCGGGCTTTCTGGTGTCGTATCCAGTGATGGGATTTTATCCACATTGAAAACTTTTGGTAGCGACGATGGTTGTTGTTCGCTTCCCTGTGATTACATTTGTGATTTGGTCCTAACTCTAGGTTGTCTGGAAGTCTGGCTCGGTTCTTCTTGTTTGGGTGGTGCCATGGTAGTAAAATGTGATCGCCCACCAAGCTCAATGGCCTCTGCAACCTCTGTAATATTTTCAACTTTTACTCTCTGCCATGTTTTCTCTATCACTCTCTACCTCTTCCAATTTCGTAATAAGCGTTTTTCTCCCGCGTCCTTGCTTTTTGTGGGAATTGTCTGAAGATTGTCAAATATGTTACCTTTATTGTGGATTCAATGAACCTTTAGTTCCTTCATACTTGAAATTACTTTCCCTCACCATCTCCAGTTGGCGCAATTAATACAGTGTCCCATCAATCGTTTCCGGCATTGAATTCTGCTAGCCTTCGTCACTTAGCACTTATTTTTCCATCTTCGCCTTTCCCGCTTGTTTTCGTGTTGAATTGACCATTGGCCTTGTCTTCATTGGGCTCATATTCCTAAGTCTGCATTCTCCTTCTCCTTCTAGTGCACTGTACCTTTGTTGGTAGCATTTGATCTCCTGCTTCTTTTGTGTTTTTTTTTATTTTTTTTATTTTTTTATTGCGTGGTCACTTTCAAGTTGTGGGTGGTTGACTATCCTTATACAGATTCAATCGGCTCCCATTGATCATCCCTCTAATTTATACACCTCCTAAGTCCTTCAATTATACATCTCCCCCATCTATGACAATTTTTACTTCATACAGTCCTAACCAGTTCATTCTACATTTTCTTGGATGTTGAATGGATTTGTTGTCATACATCAACACTAGGTCTCCTTCCTTGAAAGTTTTCTTCTTGATATGTCTATCATGCCAAGATTTTTCCCTTGCTTTTTGAAATTGTTGTTGGCATCCTTCTAGGATCCTATCTTCCTCCATGATCATTAGTTGATTCATCATATCTTGTACTGTGCCTCATTCTGTCATGTGTGTAATCGTTGCTATGCACAGACTGGGTACCAAAAATTCTAATGGTACAACTTATTCTTGTCCGTATAACAATCTGAATTCCATGTGTCCTATAAAATTATTGCATGTGGTCCTATATTCCCACAATGCTATTGGTATTTTTAGGTCCCAATCATCCCTGTTGACATTATAGATCTTCATCAGTGCATTTTCCAGGATTTTGTTAAATGCTTCTACTGTTCCGTTTGCTTTTGGATGATATGGTGTACTCTTTTGATGATGGACTTCAAATTCCTCAGTCATAGCCTTCATGGTTCTGTTAATGAAGTGAGTTCCTTGGTCGCTCATCAAAATTCTTGGGCAACCGAATCTAGTGATCACTTGTTCAAATAGAAAGCGTGTTGTTGTTTCTGCGCTGCAATCTTTGACTGGTGCTACTTCCACCCATATTGTTAGGTATTATGTCACGATGATAATGTAACTTGCTCCTATCCTCTTTTATGGTGGGTTAATTAATCCCACAAATTTTATTGCCCATTTTTTGAATACTTGCAACGTTACCTATGGCCGCAATGGCTTCTCATCCATTCTATTGGATTTACCAACCCTTTGACAAATGTCACATCACTCGAAGTACTATTTTGAGTCTCTGTGAATGGTCAGACACCATAGTCCTGCACAAAATACCTTCTTCATGGTATCTTTGTCTGCATAATTTCCTCCTATTCCCTCATGAGATTCTACTAAAATTCTTGGTCTTTCATGTTCTAGCACATATCTTCTCAAGATGTTATCTACACCCATTTTGCATAAGTGTCCTATGGTTAGATGATAGTCTACAACCCAGACTACCGCGTTTTTCTTCTGTGCAGTGTTATATTCTTGTGGCACAATACCTGTACTCAAGTACTGGATGATGTCTGCAAAGTATTCATTGGTGACCTGAACTGAAAATAACTGTGCATCCAAAAAGTTGTCCTCTAAGTTTGTAGGTTATTCTCCATTTGTGACCTTTGATAGGTGGTAAGGTCCTACATTCAATTTCCCTAGATTGACTATTACTTCAAACTCAAAATCTTGGAACAATAATAACCATCGACAGATTCTCCCCCCCAACACTGGCTTGTTGACTAGGTACTTAAGGGCTGAGTAATATATGAACATCTGAAAATGTTTTCCCAGTAAGTAATGTCTGAACTTCTGTAGTGCATAGACCATAGCTAGGCCTTTCCTCTCTGTAGTGTTATAGTTCTTCTTTGATTTTGATAGTTTTATTCTCGCGAATGCTATAGGATGATCCAAATATCCCACTCCTGGTTGTGCCAAAATATCTCCAAGTGATATGGTTGATGCATCTACTTGTATGTGTAATGTATTCTCCCAGTCTAGAAATAATAGTATTGGCGTTGTTACCATCTTTTCTTTCAGCGTATCTAGACTATGTTGACAATCTTCATTCCACTGAAACTTTGTATCTTTCCTTAACAACTTCTCCATTGGCATGGTGATCTGCATGTACCCTTTGATAAATTTTATGTAGTATCCTGTGTCCCAATGTCACTCTTAGTTGATGAACTGTCCTTGGTGGTGGCAAGTTAACAATTACTGCAATCTTTGCAGGATCTACTAGTAAGCCTTGTTTGCATACTATATGGCCCAATAGTATCCCAAACCATGTTCTAAAGATGCATTTATTGATGTTTAATGATATTTGGCATTGAATTCATCTTTCTAACATTAGCCACAAGACCTCTACATTGTCTTTAAATAGACTATAGATTGTCTAATCGTCCAAGTATACCTCTAGAAACTAGTGGATAAATTCCTTAAATGCAGCGATGACTACTTTGGAAAATATTGCTGGTGCATTCTTCAGTCCAAATGACATGACTGTGTGCTGGTAGGATCCCCATACTGTAGCAAACATGGTCTTATATCTATCTTCCTGGGCTATCTTGATCTGGTGGTAGCCTAAGAATCCATCAATGAATGAGTAGACTTCGTGTCCCCCTACGTTCTCCAACAATTCATCCATGAAAGGTGTAGGGAATCGGTCATGTAGGCATGCATCGTTCAACTTCCTCAAGTCAATGCATATTCTTATCCTACCTTGTTTTTTCTCCTGAGCTACCAATGAGCTTGTCCATTCTGATTCTTCCACAGGTTCTATGATTCTGTCTTTGAGCATTCTATCAATATCAACTTTAAATTTCTTCTTATATATTGGGTTTAGTGTGTATGGTCATTGTTTGATCGGTCTTGCTTCAGATCTGAGTGGTATATTCATTTCTCCTAACTCTCTCGCTATGCCATTCATTTCTGTAAATGTTGTGGGGAACAAATTGTTGTATCTACACAGTAACGCTGTTATGCTTTCTACTGTTTGCTCATCCTAGTAGTCTCCAATGCTGGCCATTTTGGGATTCTCAACAGTCCCAATGTTGAATTTATTCACCTTGATCTGTGCAAAAATTACTTCTGATTCTAGAGGTGGACCTTCCACTTCTATTTCACCTTCCACTTCCTCGATATGCATATCGCACGAATCATCTTCATTTGGTGCTTCTTCCTGCACATGGTAGCATGACAACAGTTCTTTCACTATCTGTCTGTTCCGCTGTTTTTTTTTTGTTATGAGTTTGACTTCTAGTTCCTGAATGAATATCACCCCTCTTATCTACTTAAGTTTTTCATCTATGTTGGGGTTCTCATGCTTGAATGAGAAAGTGACTGTAAAATTATGTTGCAATACTGTCTAGCTTGAAGTTCCTCTGTGTAGTTTTTGGTCTGTGTACCAGTTTGTTGGTATGTCATCTAAAGTGTGTATGAAGTGATGAGGCCATTCCTCTGGGGGTGTCATTTTCCATAGCCCTCTGCACTTCTCCAAGTGTTCCACTGGTTCCCCTTGTCCATCATACTTGTGCTGCTGGTTTCTTCTTTGTTCTTTTCCAAACCTTATGCGCAGTAACCACTTGCATTGGTACCAATCCTTGATTGTTTCTTTGTGTGCGCCCCACCATATTGCAGGTGTGGCCTTGAGTGATATATTGAGTGCTAAGAGTCTCTGATTTTCTAACACTTCATCCTTGTATTGTGCCAAGAATATTTCTAGATCATTTACTCCATTTAAAATGGGTGGTTCCCTTATCTCCGTACCTACCCATCTTACTGTGCGATCTATTCTTGTGCATCTTCTTGTGGAAACTTCGTGTAGTCTTTGTTGCCAGTTTTCTAGACCTATGTCTGAGTCTGTCGCACATGAAGTAATTCTCTGCCAAGTGAGTATCCCATCTGTAGTTGGGTTTACATAATCCTCATCACACGCAGTTGTTCTATACAATTGGTTGATTTTCTCTAAGTCCAAGCAAGTAGGCTCTACAAACCTTTCCCCTTCTGATGGTTCTAATGGCACGATGACCCTGTATTCTCCTAAAGAAAATGTCATTTTTCATGTCTTTAAGTTGCTTATGGCTTGGTTATCAAACGCCCAATCCAAGTTGAGAAATGTTGGATATGGTGTTTTGTCATCCACTATTTCAATCACTTCAAAGTTTGCTTTAGTGAGCACTCCATCCAGGTCTACTGTTACTCCTTTCAATCGACTAATTGGTAGAAATATGTGTTGGTTTTCTAGTTTCAACTGAATGGGTGAATATCCTAATGTGGGCTCTCCCATAAATTTCCATTTCTTCTTGGGTAGTACATTGACTTCAAATACTAGATCCAGTATGATATATCCCATGTTGAAATCTCTGATGTTGGCATTCAGCCTGAACTCCCTACTTGTTCTTCTCCTTGTATGTAGGTGATTGACTATTTTTCGTTCCGATTTTCCTTCTGTATCTATGCTACATATTTCTAATATATCTTGCAATATTTTGACATAGGATGGATCATTCAATAGTTTTACACATGATTGCAAAAAGCCTTTGATTGTACTTACTTGTCCCAGGGGCTTCATTTCTTTGGTATGTGATGTAGTCGTCCCTACCTCAGTAGGTTCTAATTGACCTCTCAGTCTAAGCATCGTTCTTAATCTCCCCTTTGAGTATAATTGACTCTTTAATTCCTCGCAAGAATCTTCAACACACAAGTGTTTCCATAGTTCGTTCTTAGGAGTTACACTTGTGAGAACAAGCACTAAATGAAAACCCTTACCCACGTGACCAACTGATATGACCACAACCTTTGGCCCAAAAAGGTATTTTAGGTTTCACGACTTCACGATTTCTGATGTGAGTCCCTCTGACTCCTCCAATCCTTGAAACCTGAAATGGGTTGATGGTTCATTAGCTCCTCCCTTAATTTTTCAACTATATGACCTCAGTCACATCCTAGGGTCCACTTCTGAGTGCATTAGGATTTTGCAACTCATGAGTTCATGATAAAATGATCCTTGGTTTCCCCGAAGTCCAAACTCACGACTTATTTTTTGCGGATCGACGGTCCAGATTCTCCTATGATCTGATGGTCTAGATCCTTTTGATATTTCATGAATTAGTATTTCACGACTCCTCACTTCTTGTCATGATGTTCACCACACTCCTGAATTCTGAAACACTGAAATTCAAAGTGCTAGATCAATGATTCCTATTCATCCAGATCTAACGACCACTCCCCCTCACGATATTGTGAGTGTTGAAAGAAACTCATCCTTAACCCTTCCGCTGATCTACAAGATCCAACGGTACATGGAACTTCGGTGATTCTCCCTCTGAGAATTTCAACCGTCCATTTGGACTTCTCAAAGACTTTTTCCCAAGGACTTGACATCTTTTCCTCCTGAACTTAACTTTCTGCGAGGAAAATCTAGACCTCATCCTCCCTTCGAACTCCTTCCAAGTATCTATCCATTCTAAGCTTGTACTTGCTGCAAACTCAAGGATTTCTAAAGGATTTTTGCAAGCCCTTCTTGTGGTATTCACAATAACCTCTAGTTATTTAACACTTCAACTTTGCATGCTCCTTGCAATAGTAGTTCGTCAATCTTTCCCCTTGGTTGGATAATACTAAGACTTCAACCAACCTATGTACACCTTGCACGGCTCTGTGCTATACTTGCACTTCGGTTGGTATGAGAACAATGGTATCTCTCCTGATCTTTTCTTAGATGAAACTCAGAACTTGTCAACACACTCCTTGCAGAATTTCACTACACTCCTTGCAGGAATTCTCAGGAAGAGAAACTATTGAAACTCATACTTCCTTTCTCATAGAATTCATACATTCATCATGAAATCAAGAGCATACATACACATAGAATTGAAACAGAATGCATACCAGAGAATATGAATCAACCTTAAACATACCATTCAATAGATGCAAACAGTGACCATGATACACCAGGAAATGGAATCAAAGCATTCTTTTATTAATTCCAGTGTCTCACTACTCAGGTTCAATAGCAACAACTATCTACTTATACCACTTCTACAATCTTAGGTCTCCTCTTCTCTCTTGCTCTACAATTTCTATCTTACAATTACAATGAAAATAATCTTACCATACAATACATACGAGGGAGTTTTCTAGAGTTTTCCCTCTTACAACTATAATCTATCTAATCAAAATAAAATCTACAACTACTTTACATTTAATACAATAAAATCCTCCAACTAATAGATGAGAGAATCTGCTCAAGATCCGCATTACAACTCAAAACATAAATGCGGATGCATCCTTTCAAGTTATTACATTAATGTCTTATCCTTTCAAATTAAAAATGCTCTCAAAATGTGCATTGGTGCATTTCCAGTTGTCCCTTGTTTTTGTACTCACTTTGCTGGCTTGCTTACGATGCTCTTGCATCATACTCCCTTGGCTGAAAAATTCATGAACTCATGTTCATGAGCTCCTGCACCATCTGTCTATGGTTCTGGATACTAGATTTACTTTCCCAACTTTCATCCTCAATCGGGTGTCCTTTGCATTTGATTAGATACTAAAGATATGTCTTCCTCTGGGTCTTCTTACTAACTCTCTGATCAATGATCTTTTCCATCTGCGGCTTTTCAGCTACAGGCATCTATTTAACCCATTGAACTTCCTTCTAATCCTCTGATCCCTCTGTTTCATCTTCTCTGTAAGGATACATATCTTCTACATTGAATATGGGTGATATTCCCACCCCACTTGGAAATTCTATTTCATAAGCATTGGCCTCAAATTTCCTCAAAATATTATACGGCCCTATCTTTTTCATCTTTAGCTTATTATATGTTCCCTTTGGGAACCATTCTTTTCTCATATGTGCTAAAACTAAATCTCCCACTTCGAAC
The DNA here is from genome assembly GCA_032191745.1 of Picea mariana. Classification (NCBI taxonomy): domain Eukaryota; kingdom Viridiplantae; phylum Streptophyta; class Pinopsida; order Pinales; family Pinaceae; genus Picea; species Picea mariana. The sequence goes on from JASDQU010588622.1 coordinate 13,984, forward strand.
TGAAGTTCACTTTTGTGTTGATCTTCTTTGCGCTTGTATTCCTGGTTGGAATTCTACAACCGCGCTTTGATTTTATTGCGGAGTTCCTGCATCTCTGCTGCAAAATCTTCTTCTCCAGCACTCCTGAATTCACTATGCTCTAAGTCTCTCAAATCAGATACTCCTCTCAGCTGTATTCCATACATTATCTAAAATGGGCTCTGTCCTGTGCTCCTATTAGGTGAGTCATTATATGCAAATTCCTCTTGTGGTAGAATCTGATCCCACTAACTGTGATGTTCATCTACTAAACTCCTTAAAAAATATCCCAAGCTCTGATTTACTAACTCAGTCTCTCTATCTGTCTGAGAGTGATATGTCGAGCTAAAATATAAGTCTGTTCCCATCTTCTTCCATAGTGTCCTCCAGAAATGACCAACAAATTTGGTATCTTGATCTGAAACAATACTCTTGGGTAAGCCATGAAGTCTAACAACTTCTTTGAAAAATAGGTTTGCAATGGGTGTTGCATCACTAGTTTTCTAACATGGAACAAAATGTGCCATTTTTGAGAATTTGTCGACTACCACGAATATGGAATAAAAATCTCTCAGTGTCCTTGGTATTCCTAACACAAAATCCATTCTTATCGCATCCCATAGCCTCTCTGGTATCGACAATGATTGATACAATCCTGTATTTTGTCTTTTCCCCTTTGCCTGATGGAAAATTCTGCATTTGTTCACAAATTTCTTAACATCTTTCCTCATCCCTGGCCAATAATATAAGTTATTCAGTTGTGTGAAGGTTTTTTCATGGATTAAATGTCCAGCTAATCCCCCACTATGTTTTTCCTTCAGAAGATTCTCTCTCATAGAACTCTTTAGGATACACAACCGATTTCCTTCGAATAATAATCCATATTGAATTAAATATTCAATCCATTGGATTTTGTCTCTTAGAACAAGATTCTCACAGGCTTCATAAGCATCCTTGAAATCTGAATCATCTTTGTACATATCCTTAAGGTTATCAAAACCTAAGGTCTTCACACGAAACTCCTACAGAATCAAACATTTCTTGCTCAACACATCAACAACCTTATTAGTAGTTCCATAAATCTGCTTTATAACAAAAGTAAAGTTCTGCATAAATTCAACCCATTTTGCATGTTAATGGTTCAATTTCTCCTATCGAGTTATGAATTGTAAAGCATGGTTATCACTATACAAGAAAAACTTATTTGGACCCAAGTAATCCCTCCACTTCCTCAACGCTTGTATGATTGCATAAAAGTCTTTATCATACATGGAATAATTCTTCTTGCTCTCATTCATCTTCTCACTGAAGTATGAAATCAGACTGTTGTCTTGAATTAAGATTGCTCCAATCGTGAATCTACTTGCATCACATATGACTTGAAATTTTTTACTGAAATCCGACAGAACCAAAACTAGTTGTCTAGTTATCTTCTCTTTCAACAATTTGAAACTTTTCTCTGCTTCCTCTTTCCAATGAAAAGATTTATGTATTTTCTTGACTGTGTCCATCATTGGCGTAGAAATTCCACTAAAATTTCTGATGAACTTCCTGTAAAAACTGAATAATCCATGGAATCTTCTGACTTCAAAGATATTCCTTGGTGATGGCTAATCTCTGATTTCTTTTACTTTCTCGGGATCCATCTTTAACTCATTTGAAGAGATCACAAACCCCAAATAAATGAGTTCTCTCTTCATGAAAGATAACTTCTTCAAATTTATCAACAAATTCTCTTGCTACAACCTCCTCATCACTAGAGTTAGGTGTCTCAAATGTTCCTCCTCAGCCTCACTCAATATTAGTATATCATCAAGATACACAATTACAAACTTTCCAATGAAATCCTTCAAGACTTCGTTCATTAATCTCATGAAAGTACTTGGCTCGTTCGTCAAACCAAATGGCATGACAAGCCATTCATACAATCCTTTATTCGTTTTGAATTTTGTCTTCCATTCATCACCTTCCCTCATTCTAATCTGATGATATCTGCTTTTCAAATCAATTTTTGAAAAAAAATTTGCTCCACTCAAGAAATCCATCAAGTTGTCCATCCTCGGTAAAGGAAATCTATACATGATGGTGATTTTGTTTATAGCCCTTGAGGCTGTACACATCCTCTTGTTATAAGGGAAAAAATCTCTATGGCCAAGGGCAAACCCCAAAAGACAGGTATGATTGTAGAAATCAACTCAATTATAACATATGCTATATAAACTAATGTGCAATATCAGAAAGAGGCCTACCTCGATCCAACGTTTGATGATGTTCCACCATTGAGCATTTTGACCCAAAGCTTTATACCTACAAGAAGTTCTCAACAAATAAGTAGAGCAAGTATAGAGTGATAATATAAAAGGGGTTAACACATTAGATAGCATAATCCATTAATAAACATTACAAACACGCCCATGGATAATAATCATATATTTGTAAGATATCAATAGGAGGGGAAAGGAATATTTCTATTAATAATTGATCAACAGAAGTGACAACGATATAGACTTCCATGTCGGCACGGTTCAAAACCAAGAAAACAAGTTCCTTCCAACTAGGTCTCCACCACTTCAATCCTCCACCAAAGGCAAGCTCATAGGAAAGAGGCAATGAGGTCCTCTCAACAATAGGGAAATATCTTGGGGGATGAACACTGTGTTCAAACTTGAGGGATAGAGGGATGTAGACTCAATATGAATTAATTTCTCAAGAGTAACTTTTCTCTCAAAGTTGAATACGTTCTCCTCCTTTTCCATAGGTCAAAATTGTGCTCTTATAGCATTCAGGATGCAACTGAAGGGTCGAGTCAAAATGTTTCCAGTATATGGAAGGCCAAGGACCATAGATCTCCTATCGTGACATGGAAACCTGACCTCATTTTGTATTTTCTGGCACAAATCCCGATGTACACAGGTTGTAGTGGATCATCAAGCATATACACATCTTGCATAGCAGATAGGGAGCGTATATGTGGAAAAATGTATATTTTTTAGCTCTAGATTCATCAAAAGGGGATGATAAGTCTGCATAGGGAAATGGAAAAAGGCCCTCTGTGCAAGATATCAATGGTGAGGAAAATCTTATTATAACAGATTCCCCCTAATGTGTGGTATCAGAGGAGTATATGCGATGGCCAAAATAAATTATAAACAACCCATAAGTGGAGTGGTAGAGAACTAGCTAGACAAACTCAATTACATTATGTATTGACTTTGCATACATGGCTACCAAGAATATAATGCAGATCCATGTGGAAAATATACCAAACAAGTGTTCATGGCCATGAATAGGAAAATACAAATGCGGTTACATGCCAAAATACATCATAGTCATGAACAAGGCCCATTGAAACCAGTCTCAAAATCAATCTAAAGATATTTGTATACCACGGAGTACAATCTGATCTCTCATGATCATTGAAGTCAAATAGGTACTGGTCCAATGAAAGTGAAGCAACAGCTGAGGAAAGCTGTGGCCAAATAGTAATGTCTTCAAGTCTTCTACACTATCCGCCAAGGGTGCAAGTCTACATCNTGATGAGACATTGTTTGATTGTCAGTCATTGAGGTATACTGTTAAAAAATGAGAGACAACCTACCAATAATGAAAGTAGGTATCAAGGCACTAAGTACATTCCTACAAGCGTGAAAAAGGAGTTGATTTCGAACACTTGAGAAATCCATTGATCAAGAGACATTGATGTATTCTCATCTGTCAATGGCGAGAGAGCTTGCCACTAATGACTGTAAGCCTCAAGGTACTCATAAAAATATAGGTCTCATATCCAGAATAAATGAGCTGAATTCGATGGAAAAAGACCCGCTAAAAGGAGAGCATTAAGGCATCTCTCATCAGTCAGCACGAGGAACAAAGCAAGAGCTTCATGATTTGGTGGGGATTGGATGAAGAACATGTTCATGAACCAGTGACCTTGTGCATCCTTTGCATGTACCAAATGCAAGCGGTACATGAAAAAGACCCTTTGAATAGCATCTAATGATGAAAAACTACTGACAAAGGCGAGGAAACCACCAATAAGGCTAATGGCATCCAAGACATTGCATGAATCCCAAAGTGTGAATAGATGTCTTGTCTTCGAACACAAGGGAAGCCACCCAGTCAACAACTAATGATGAAGTTTCGATTGTTGGGTTCAAGGTGACCTACCAATGATGAAAGTAGGGCTAGGGTGCATGATAAGACCAAAGTATCATGTGATTCTGAGACAAAACTGAGGGTATGGTCGACATGCGAAGTCAATATTTCTGAGAAGTGGCCGACATAGGTTGATAGACTTCCTTTGAACAAGAGAATGAGACATATGGTGGACTCTGACACCATGGAATTAATGATATGACAATTAGATGCAGGAGGCATCCATAATGTTCTCTGTAGGGGCTGGAAGGGTAACCAGTCGGTAGACAAAATTCTGTAGCGAGATCAGCTTCCTAAGGCCATGCTAAAGACAAAATTATGATGACACAAGGACTCAATAACTTTTTTCTTTGCTCAAATGTGACATGACTTCTACCAATTACAATATAGTACTCCCTTCCCGTCCATATTGTTTTTTTTTCATAACAAATGAATGCTATGATACATAGAAAGGAACGAGTGTCGCAAGTAAGTAAAACTAGTTCCAGTAGTGGAACATACCTATGCTTAATGCAGGGGAATGCATGTGGGATATGGACACTCAGGGTGATGTGCCCTCCAGGGTATAGGGTGTCAAATTGCAAAGGATATAAGCAAGGATCTACTTGGTTGAGGATGCAAACATCTTAGGCAACAGTTTATAACACAAAGTGATAACCGGCTAAATGCTCAACACTGCAAGCGATGGCATGAGATGCAATCACAACTTAACGCCAAAAAAATGTCCTTTTTTATGTCTTGTAGTCTACTTGGTGTGAAAAAGGGGTAAACTTGTGCTAAATAGACGTCTTTTCAAATCCAATTTACGAGTGAGAAAAAGACAAGTTCACTTGACGATCTTTTCTATTTTTTCCAATGAGTCGAAAAAGAGCTTAACTAAGACTCACGACCTTTCCAATCCAATTTAATGAGTGTGAAAGGAACAAATCACTCGACAATCTTTTCAATTTTTATATGAGTTGAAAAAGAGATTAACTAAGATTCACAAACCTTCTATGGAGTGTCGGTATCTTACGAAGAACTGACCCAATATTGGGAAGACCCAAAGCTCTCCAAGTCGAGGAGGGAAAAGTGTTAACGGAGGTTATCATCTCCGTGTTATATCGGATAATGTCTCTTCCTAGAAAAGACATAGGCAGAGGCATTGGATACCCCACAAGACCATCCCAATCAAAAGGAACCTTGTCAAGACTTGGATGGAGAGAACTCAGGAAGAGAAAAAATCTCTCTTGATCAGAATTTGAAGTAATAGAAATGCTAGGGACATGGAATAGAAGGTATAGAACCTAAACTAGAAGAGTGGGATCGACCAAAAATTACATTGGCAAGACTGCTTCCTTATACTTGTCACTCTCCGAGAGAAGAGTGGGGTTAATCGAATATTGCATCAATATGACCACTTCCTCAACCATTGGTTGAATAGGATGTGAGACAACAAGGTCAAGAGGTGAATCACCCCAAAAAACAAAATTATTGTCCATTGAAGATTGCATCGACACGACCATTGGTTGAACAAGATGTGAGACAACAAGGTCAAGAGACGCATCACCCTCGAACATAGGAGAGGTGTTGGTCAAAGATTTCATCGGCACAACCATAGGTTGAACGGGATGTGAGACAACAAGGTCAAAGGACACATCAACCCCTAAAGGAAAAGGGGTGTCAGCCAAATATTGCATCGGCATGACTATTGTATCAACCAAAGAAGGAATAAAGTGTTGTGAAACCATAGATTCCTTAGAACCCAAAGGGCCCTTAGGTGAGCCCC
>JASDQU010588623.1:64502-81046 GCA_032191745.1 Picea mariana
TAACTGAAATTCTGTTGTTCGGAAAAATGAACCATCAAAAAGCCTAACACGACGCATCTTTTGTTTCATGCTTGTAAAACGGAGAGATTTGGGGCTCTAGATGAAATCTGTGGTGTATTTAACCAGATCATGTAACCGCATTTTGTTCACGATGGTGGCTTAAGATATCTGAGAACCCGGTGATATCCCAAAGAAAGAGGAGGAATGGTGTCTGGTGATTGACTATCGGGCTCTCGATAAAATTATAGTAAAAGACCGCTGCCCTTTACCACGCACTGATGATCTGGCTGGACCAACTAAAGGGTGCCAAATTCTTCACCAAACTAAATGTAACTGCATATTATCACCAGAGCCGTATGACTTTTGGGGATACCTGGAAGATGATCTTCAAAACTAAGTTTGGCCTCTATGAATGATTGGTGATGCCTTTCGGCTTCCTCAACGCCCTTGCCTCATTTATGAGGTTGATTAATGTTATCGTTTGCCCGTACCTCGGGTAGTTTGTTGTGATATATTTGGATGACATTCTTAGTTTCAGTGGCAGCTGGGGTGAACATACACAACATGTTCATGCAGTCGTTGACCTTTTGCACACTCACAGAACATACACAACATGTTCATGCAGTCGTTGACCTTTTGCACACTCCCAAACTGCTGGTGAAACACAGAAATCGGTAATTGGCCAAACAACTGTCTAGTATCTTGGTTTTCTTATAGGGCAAGAATAATTTACCCATATCTTTCCAAAGTGCAAGCGCTCTCCTTTTGGTTGGTCCCAGCTTTAGCAGTGGCATTCCTTGACGGTTTCTATTTTTATAGGCATTTGATTCCGCATTTCTTAGAAATTATGCGACCATTGCAACGGGTTTCTCATATTAATACTTTTACATGGTTTCACATGGTCTAGAGAAACTGAGTAGAGTGAAAGAAGGAGAGGTGGAAAATACACTTCCTACACACAGTAGGAATAAAAATATATAACAATGGCAAAAAAGAAATAAACAATAAACTATAGATAACAAGATTTCCTGGGGAAAAACCTTAGACATTACTCTTTTAACACTCTTCATAGCAAGGCACGTATGATTTTAATATGTTTAAAATCATATTAAAATACTGATTTAACTTTTAACACTCTTCATAGCAAGGCAAGTATGATTTTAATATGTTTAAAATCATATTAAAATAGCTCTACAGGCTATTGGCGTGATTTGCCAGATTTTGGGTTATGAAAATGATAATACTGTAGATGAAGCTTTCAGTGCTACAGAGTCAACGACCCTCATCAAATATGATTATGCTGAATTTTTTGTTCGGGTTATCAACTATCACTTGAACACCTATCTTTCGGCTAAAGCTTTTAGAAATTATTCCTACTTGTTACATTTGATATTCCTCAATATTGTTGCATACTTCTAGAGATTAGGAGTGAATGTAATGGATGCCACAGCTAGTCTTAAGCCTTTGATGGAATGGACTGATGAGATAAGGATGAAGGAGCAAAACCAAGGTTTCACTACATATGTTGACAAATATATGAGTGTTGTATATACTCTGATTCATAGTATAATGAACTGATGACATAAGGATGAAGGAGCAAAACCAAGGTTTCASTACACATGTTGACAAATATATGAGTGTTGTATATACTCTGATTCATAGTGTTCAACCTCCTAGAATGTTCAATGACTTGACTAAATTGCTCCAGTTGACTAAGGAAACCAGTACAAGTGACTGGTATCTATCTGAAAACTACACCTTTATCAGGGTTTATGGTTTGGGAGAACCATACAAGTTGATAGTATTCTTCACTCCAAGGATTTTTTCCTTGGAATATATCAGGCAGAGGATGATATCATACCATCTACATTTTGCACAGCATAAATAGTCAGTCACATTCAAACTTCCAAATGAAGTAGGACCATTCCAAGTTAAGCTGAAGACTCTGCTTAGTTTTGTTAAGTTGATAGTATTCTTCACTCCAAGGATTTTTTCCTTGGAATATATCAGGCAGAGGATGATATCATACCATCTACATTTTGTACAGCATAAATAGTCAGTCACATTCAAACTTCCAAATGAAGTAGGACCATTCCAAGTTAAGCTGAAGACTCTGCTTAGTTTTGTTGAGGACATGTTGCAGAAGTTTGACTTTGAGAAGGCAAGCAGCTGGGTATATGATCCACAAGGAATCATTGCAGCCAGGAGGCCTGCATACAAACATCAATCTGACCCTGTGATAGAAAGCTCTGCTAATTAGGGTCATGGGATGAAGTGAAATAGATTCAGCGAGCACAAGTGCAAAATTCACCAGTAGATACATCAGATTTCACAAGAGATTCAGAGATTTCTCATATTTGAAATCTGAGATGGGGACTGATGAACTGGTAATTAAAAGGACTAAGAAAGAGGAAGGGATAGAAGTAGATGACACTATCACATAAATTTTCGATAATGGAAAAGTGTTTTGTAATTAGTAGAGGGATCCAGTGAAGAGGGGTCTGCCACTACTTTAGAGGTTTCTCCCCCTTTTACCATCCACCATTATCAATCAGCCCTATTTTCAGCTGGAGAAGCCATGTCTGCTACTTCAGGGGGTCTTCTCAGAGTCATCCCTCTTTATTTAATTATTATTCTGATATCATAAGAAGTAATCAAGATGCCAGAAGGGAGTCGTTCCCTCAAGTGAACTCTTAAACAAAATTACTTTCAGCTATGGATTAGAAAGAAAATACTCCGAAGTTGGAAGTATTAGAGGGAAAGGTGCCCAGGCCTCGTACACCTGCAGATTACAAAGCAATTGAGTTTAATTTTCCTTCAAAAAAATGTGCAACCTAGAGATATGGTTGAGTTACATAGACAGACCAGTGAAATGATGTACAAAGGAGTTTTTCAATTCACAACAAGCGTGAAGAAAATGAGGGAATTGGTTCTCAAGATTGAGAAGCAATTAAAGCATGAAAGAACATCAGTAAGAGCCAAGTCAATTCAGATAGCTAACTTGGGAAAGAAGATTATTTCTTTAAGTGCAGATCCTAAGAATCTTAAGGTGGTGGGAGATTTGATAAGCAAGAAAGATAATGAAATCAAAGTAATAAAGAAGAAGCTCAATATCCCTATTGTTCAACATGTATAGACTCCTGAGCTACAAGCTGGCTACGATGAGAAGGAGCAGTTGTACTAATCACTTGTTGAGAGCCAGCATACCATGGAGAGATTGCGGGCAGAAAACAACTGTTTGACTGAAGAACTAGAAAAGGTCTTACAATTAGCTAAAGGTCCCAAGGTGCCAGTCATATCTTTAGATGCGGATGAAGGACTAGACAAGGTTATGTTAGATTTGAGTGTGAAGGAAGTAGAGCCTAATTCACTCACAGATAAGGTCGAATATAGTTCAGCCGAAATTTCAGAGTTAGAAGTACAGGCTAAGAGTAGAGAGGTACACTTGCAATAGATTCGTACTGAAAAACAACATTTTGAACAGGAATTGGAACAGATTAGACAAATGGTCACTGGTAAAGCAACATTGAAGGGAGCAAAGCACTTGGTTTGGGTTCAAATATCATCACTAGTTTTCAAGAATTGGGATCAGTTTAAGCTAATGCAAGATGGATATGAATGGATTGCTGAAGTTGCTAAAGAAATCAAGATTATAGCCACAGAATTGTCAGATAAGCCGGAGGTGGTTGAGGAATTAATTAAGTTCCCGAATAGTAGATCTAAGTAGGATCTTAAGATTTTAAATATACAAGATCGAACCAGTGTAGTAATGGAGGCCAAGAAAGTTTTGGCTAAAAAGCAACTCATGCAAAGCATAGAGTGCAAGGTAAATGAGTTGATTGGAGAGATAGCTACATTTAAAAAAAAATTCAAGGAGATAATCAGTTTTGGGTTACCTAATTTATGGGATGGTGCTGGAGATCTCTATCTAGAGAAAAATTATCAGAAACTTCTGGAAAACAAGAGAAATGACAACAGTAGGTTCAACAAGTTGGAAGGATCTCTGAAAAGTCAAGATGTGATGGACATGCTAGCAGGAGATGTTATCTTATTATGCGCCTTCAGATTGATTTTTAGAGATCTTCCTCCACCATCATGTGAAAGATTCACAGATTTGGATGAAATGAGAAGGAATCCAAAGTAGTTGGAGTATCCTATGGGTAATGTATGGAAGAAGATGAGCAGATATCTTAAAGTACAAATGTCAAGGAAAGGTCAGACAAGTGGAACGCGCCCAAAACCTACTTAATTGATGTTAGTTGTGAATAATTTTGACAAATATGGAAAGCCCTTTTGTTAAATAAATCAAACCATTCAAGATCTAGAGGAGCAGTATCAAGAAACTGTTAAGCGGTTTAAAGAAACAAGAAGTGGTTTTCATATGAAGGAAGAGTTATAAATAAGCCACTAGGCTCGTTAGCTCATTATCAAAGGACAGAGAGAGGAAGAGTGTCTGAACCTCAAAGTCTAGAGATTAGTCCAGCTCAAGCAGGAAGACAAATTATGAGAGGGCAGCCATGAGGCTTGTAGGGATTCAATGATTTTCTGTTGTTTTAGGATATAATTCCCATCTTGTTCTTCTCCATTGTAACAGATGCATCATTTCCATCTCTGTACTGTATTCTGAACTATATTAATAAATCTCTTAGCAGTATTTTGACTCCATATGTGTTGTAAATATGTTTTGATTTATTAATGGATGAGACTGATTTCATTTTCTGACCAATCTTGTTCCATCTCTTTTTTGAAATTTTCATATTCATGCAGAGTATTTGTTATGTGAATGAGTCAAGCAATAAGTTTTCTGAATGAATCATAACCTGGTATGAAATAGGGAGCGGGATGCGGCTAGGGTTCTCCTAGTGGCAGCCCGAGCTGTTGTTTTTTGCATCTGGTTGTCTCAGACGTTTCCTTCCCAGTTTTCATGTTTTTCTTTGCAGGTTTGATGGGATGCAAGTGGAGGATCCGGTGTGCTGCGTTTGGGATTTGTGGATCTGCTTCTGAACTTTTGCCTCGAAGTGTGAGGCTTGGATCTTGCCTCTGATCGTCGTCCGTTGTTGTTTGAACCCTTTCCCCTATCCTCCATTGTGCAGAATGTTTGCGCGGTTCCCTAATCCGGTGGTCTGTGGTGGGTGCAGAGCTCGTTTCTCCTTCTGTTCTGGTCTAATGCAGATCGGCCCGTCTATTGCACGGATCTGGGTTTGCTTTTTTTGAGTGGATCTTCTGCTTTGGTCTATTGCACGGATCTGGGTTTGCTTTTTTCGAGTGGATCTTCTGCTTTGGTCGCTTGGGGTTTTCTTTGCGGCCATCTTTTTTCGCCGCCGATTTTTTCTCTATGGGTGGCCCCTCTCTTTTGACGGTAGTCTATGTTGTCTCCTTTTGATCGCCCTCTTTAGTATCGGGGTCGTTTTTGCAGGGTTTGATGTATACCCTCTGCTCCGTGGTTTAGTTGATGTCGAGTTATGATTATTTGAAGTCAGGGTTTGGGGTTTTGGAACTTCTCTTTTCGAGAGGAATGTATGTTGTTCTAACTTGGTTCGTCCTGAATCTAGGTTTTTTTTGGAGGAATCCATTGAGGTTCGTTCTCGGCAATGTTTTTTGTGGTTTTACTCACTCCTGTTTGCAGTTCCTCTCTTTGGTTATGTTGGTTTGTTTAGGGTTTGATGCATGCTTAGATTGGGGTCCTTATGGAGGGTTTCGGTGACTTTCTTTTCCTCATATCAGATGGGGGTTTGGCTAGAGCTTTGAGGTCCATTCTAAGGGCGTGCAATGTTGATGCAAAGACACTTTGAGGTCCTTTTTGAGGGCATGCAACTTTTTGGTTTCTCTTTTTCTGGTGTTTGTAGGATGGGGTTTACTTTGGTGCCACTGCTATCTGGTTCTGTTGATGTGAGAGCATCATACCGCTCTCACTTGGTCCTTCCGATCTCTAGGGTTTTTTCGGGATTTCTTTCCTGACGTGTTTTTCTTGGTAGGGTTTCTTGTACTTCAATGGTTGTTTTTTGACTTATTTTGGGTTGTTACCATCTCATTTTATTGTATATTTCTTTGTGGCTCATTAGCCAGATTCAAGGCCCTTTCGGGCTTCTATTTTCTGATCACTTTACCCATGGTTGGGTCGTGCTTAAGGAACCTACAAAATGTAATTTGGTTCTCTACGGATGAATAGAATTACGCTTTTTTTTAGAGGAAAAAAAAGTTGTCTGAATGAATGTAATTAAACTTAGAATGCATAAATTGTTATGTCTGATGAATTCTTGAATGCTCAACATGTTCTTCTTCACATAAAGCCTTATAAGAATTATCTGAATTGGATACCTTGCATGCGCACCTTCCCTCCACAGAGTCATTCATCCTATTTTACCCTAGCAATTCTAATACATAGAGGAGAAATTGCCCCTAGTAGTTGAAGGTATGCCTAATCGTCCTGTCTAGAATGTGGAAGAGTTGTGAAGAATCAACAATTATGCATAGCGCCCTTGATTTATCAAGGTAGATTAAAAAGCCATTTTGAGTTTTATCTCCAAGGAGCCTTAGCATTTCCACTAATAACCAAGGACATCTCGGGGACTAACATCCTTAAATGGCATCGTTATCGAGGACGGAATTGTGAAGTTATTTTTTGTTGGGAGACGATAAAGATCAACTCTGATTCTTGATGGTGAACAAGATTTAGCCACAAGGTGGCTTACCTTTCACCTGGCAATTCCACAGAGGTAAATCTGGCATCAGTGAGGAAGAATACTAGAGATAATTCTAATCCTGCAAGCATTCCAACGTTATCAAATCCAGAAAATCTAATCGCTTGGAGAAACATTAGAAAAAGTCCTCAGATCGGAGGTAATCCTGATCCTAAATCATTTTCCTTCTGCTAATGATGAAAAAGATAGTGTTGATAGGGTATTTGATATGCCTCTGGAGGCTCTTTCTGCTACAAAAATTCCTATTCAGGCCTTAATCAATTTTCATAATTCCCTTTTATGTTTTTCTCATTCGTCCAGTAATTCGTATAAGCCTTTCTTGAAAAATACCAGACCTCCCCTATCTGTTGAAGCATGTAACCTAATCCTTAAACATCTAATGGATGGGCAAAGAGGAAATACGAATGCACCACCACCAACACCACCTGTTAATCCTTAGGTAGCAACTAGGTATGGCCCTTTAAATCTTCCCCAAAATACTCATGACTTACGAGAAAATTATCTTAAGTTGCTTCCAGAATATGATGGGGAGAAGGAAATAACCGTTGAAGAGCATATCGTTTCCTTTCGAGATTTCACAGATAACCTATTCATAGAGCATGTGGATGTGTTTATGAGACTTTTTGTACAAACCCTTGAAGATGTCAGGAAATGGTTCAGAGGACTACCCCATGCCTCCATTAGTATCTGGAAGGTTCTTGAAACCACTTTTATGAGACAATTGGGAGAAAAGAGAGATCATCTTTACTATCTCACATAATTTGGATCTTTAAAGAAGAAGGCTACAAAGTCTGTAGTTGAATTTGATAAGATATTCAATAAACTTTACAACAAGATTCCTAAAGATATTAATCCATTTCAAGCAACTACAAGGTTGACATATGCTAGGTCCTTTGAGGATTATTTTATATAATGCTGAGAGAGAAGGTATCTAACTTTATTAGTTATGCAAGATGATGCTATTGATATTGAAGTATACATGATAGCTTCAGGAAAAATTAAAGTAAAAATAGATCAGAGTGATAAAGATAAGAAGAAAGTTAAAGAAGAAGCTAGTACTAGTAAATATTCCCAGGAAGCTAAGATTGAGGGAATGTCAAGACTCATTAAGAACTTATCAAACAGACTGAGTAGGTTGGAAACGAAAGGGGGCCCTCCAAATAAACCTCCTAATGAAGAAGGTCCTAGGAATCCTAATCAGTTTAGGAGACCTTTTAACCCACAAATCGTGAGCAGGGATAGGAGAAATGATGAAAAACCCCTTAGACATCTAGTAAATAACAATAACGAAAAAAATGTGGTGGAATATCTAGGAGGTGAGGATTACTCATATTTTCAAGAAGAGATGCACATGATTCAGGATAATCAGGAAACTATGCATCTCACATAGCATGATTATGAGAGATCTTTAAATGCTAAACCTCATAGTGTACACCAAGGAGAAAATTATGAAGGATTATCACTCAGTATATAATGTTTTTTGATGCTTTACAAGCATAATTACACAAGAAGTATGTCCTCATACCTAGGCATGTTGTATCAAAAAATGATAATCGACCTCCATCTAAGAAACTACCATCAAATCAGTCTAAGGATAAGTAAAAATAAACAGTGATCATTGCACAAAAGATGGATTTCCTTGATCAAGCCGAGGGAAGAATAGATCAGAGAGACATTGTAAAGCTTGGTCAACCTTTTAACATTGAGCATGAATTAGGAAAAATCAAGATACCCCTGCCATTAGTACAGTTGGTCAAGAACCTTTTCTTATCATAGGGAAATTGAGAAGGTAATATATGGATCTGATGCTACCAATCAACCTGGCACTCTGAATATACATGATGGATTCCCAACCATTACATTTGGGCCTCACATAGACAATAACGAGGACTCAGTTGCACCTTTTTATGTCACTCTAAACATACATGATAAATTGGTTCATAACTGTATGTTAGATTCTGGAGCCTCTCATAACCTTATGCCTAAATCAATCATGGAGCATTTGGGGGTTGAGATAATTAGACCTTATCATGATTTATAATCATTTGACTCAAGAAAGGTTAAATGTCAGGGAATGGTCAAGGATTTGGTGGTTACATTAGCACAACTCTCTCTTAAGTGTATCATAATGAATGTGGTTGTAGTTGATGTACCTACAAATTATGAAATGTTGTTGTCTAGATCATGGGGAGGAAAGTTGGGAGGCATTATGCAAATGGATATGACATATGCCACAGTCCTAGTTTTTGGAGGTGAGTAGAGGAGGCTAGATAGAGAAACCGAATTTGCATATGTGGTAAGTGACCAAAAAAATCCAATAAATCACCCCATCTATGTTGCTGAAGAAGATATGGGTTGTTGCATCTTGTCGATAAATGATGTAGCTAAACAATCCCCTAAAATTCACAGTGTGCTTGCTAATGATGAACTTAAATTTGATGGAGTGTGGAAGTTATAGTTTGATGGAGCTAAGTCAAAAGAAGTATCTGGAGCAGGGATAGTGATGACATCTCCAGCAAAGGAGATTTTTTTTTTTATATTATAAGTTAGAGTTTGAAGCTACCAATAATGTGATTGAATATGAGGCTTTGGTATTGGGATTAGAGGTTGCTAGGAAAATGAAGATTACTAAACTTGCAGTTTTTGGATATTCTAAACCGGTAGTGCAGTAGGTAAAGAGTATTTATCAGAGAAAACACCCTAGGATGAGGGCATATAGAACTATGGTTTGGGATCTAATTGACAATTTCATTCTAGCTCTTAACATCATTGTCGTCCCCATATATTTAAATCAACAAGAAGATTCATTAGCCATAGATGCTAGTACTGTCAAAATATCGATAATTCCTCAAATAAAGTATGAGGTGGAAATGAGGTACAAACCTTCTATCCCAGAAAATGTGAAGCATTGGTAGGTCTTTGAATATGACCAATAGTTAAGAATATTTTTGGAACTGATGGATGCATTTTGCTATACTCATATTGACTTGAAGAAGACATAGGAAAGGGTGAGGAAGTATAGCTGTTAAAATTAATACTCATTTTAATCCTGGACACAATGTCAAAAGCTTTTCTAAAATCAACGAAACAACAAAGAACATCAATACCTTGTTTTAAATAACCATATGCATTGAGCATCTCTCATAAGAACTATCTTTCAATGTGAGGTTGCAATGCTACCCTATTCATTAGTGGGTTATTGATTATCTATGATGTTATAAATATGGGTACTTTTTAACTTTGATAAATCCTTTATATTTACATCAAAGTCTTTTTCTATATCAACGTTGTTATTGATTATTTTGATTATATTATAAATATTTGTGTATTTATTAATTTTTTTTATCATAAAGTCATAATTTTTATTTTTATTTTTATTTAACATGTAATACTAAAAAGGTGGTATAAAAGAAGGAAATTTTGATGATAGAGTTGACACGATCTATGAAAAAAGGTGGTATAAAAGAAGGAAATTTTGATGATAGAGTTGACACGATCTTTTTTGTTAGTTGTAACCTGAACAGCGTGTGGCTGTACACTGCCAGCTATTCTGGCCAGTTGTACTAGTAGTTGGGATTTCTTTTCTGTCTTCTTGCTTTGGTTGTTATGTTTCCTCTATATAAGTTTTGGCTATCATCTAATACGAATGCACTCTGCACATTCATCTATCTGTCTGCGATAGTTTCTTGGTATTTTCGCGCAACCTATTTTTTGTTTGCGCAACTTCTTGGTATTTCCGCGCAATGTCTTGTTTTTGTCTGTGCAGTCTCTTGGTTAGTCCACGTAGTCTCTTGTTTTTGTCTGTGCAGTATTTTGGTCAGTCTGCGTAGTTTCTTCATTTTTCATGGTATCAGAGCGCGGGCGGTAAGACTCTCCACAACGCTTGGAGAGCAATCTGCTCAAAAGAGTGTGGGAGGCATCATAACGCCTGGAGGCATCAGAGCTTGTGAGGTAAACTCCAGATCGCGCACCCATCACAAGAGCGCACACTCCACAAGGGTGGATCACAAGTGTACAGACCATGATTGCGGTTTGATAGCAGATCGAGCCCTAATCACGTCGAATCGAGGAATTTACGCTCAAAGCCCAGTCACTGGTTCTTAAAACATTTTGAGTGTGTGTCCATATTGCATTCCTTTAGCATTGCGCATTTTTCATAAGTAGCAATTCATATATCTCCGCATCCGAGTGATTCCTTATAAGAAGTGGCGAAGGAATATCTTGGTTGGCCTCTTTGAGAACAAGAATCTTTGCGCCATCCAAAGACATCCATTCTCTTGTTTTATTTTGTTGTCCAAGGGGAGAAAAATAGCACATGGACATGAGTGATTTTTTTTATCCCTGAGAAAGGGCACCAAAATTACATTCATTTTTTTCTGTTCTGAATTTTTTTTTCAAAAAATGGCCACCTCTAACAAATTAGAGCCAGCACAAGGGCCAATTCTTCTTGGGAAGAACTATATTTGTTTTCTCAGAATGACATCCTTCTTACAAGCACATGAGTGTTGGGATCCGATGGATCATGGCTATGTGGAACCAGATCCAGCAGATCTAACTGCCATGACCAATCAACAGAGAAATGCTTAGGAAGAACAGAGGAAAAGAGAGAATAAGGCCAAGTTTTGGATTCAGAACTCAGTAGATGACTCCATTTTCTCAAAAATTACAGGTGTTGTTACCTCAAAATAGGCTTAGGACATCCTAAGAACAACCTACCACGGAAATGACAAGGTCAAAACAGTTAAGCTGCAGACCTTGAAGACACATTTTGAGACCTTAAAAATGACAGAGTCTAAAAATGTTGATCAATTTATGACAAGAGTCATTGAAATTGTGAACCAGACCAAGTTGACTGGAGAAGCCATCCCAGATCAAAGGATTGTTGAGAAAGTCCTCAGATGTCTTCCAAAGAAATTTGAGGTGGTTGTTACAGCCATCGTTGAATCCAAGGATCTGTCAAATTTTTCAACAGATGAACTAATGGGTTCTTTGTTGTCACATGAGACCAGACTACATCTAGAATATGAGTCAATAGCCAATGCCTTCAAGACACAATTCTCCTTCAGCAAAGAGAGAGGCAGAGGCAGAGGTAGAGGTCACAGAGGAAGAGGGAGAAGTCCAAGCAACCATCACTCATGTGAAGGTCACACACATCAAAATCAGAATCAAAATTTCTATCCTGAAAGCGGTAGAGGGAGGAGATCCGATGACAAAGAAATCATACAATGCTATTACTGCAAAAAGTATGGGCAATATGAATTTGAATGCAGGAAGAAGCAAGCAGATCAACACTCAGGCAGAGCACATGTCTCAAATCATGAAGGAGAAATCTCAGATGGTATGTTTCTGTCATGCCACAAGACTGAAGAACAACACAAAGACCTCTGGTTGCTAGACAGTGGATGCAACAATCACATGACAGGTAACAAAGATTTACTTTCTTGCATTGATTCTTCTATTTCATTTGATATTACACTTGGAGATGACTCTTTAGTCAAAGTCCAAGGAAAAGGAATTGTACCTATTCTCACTAAACAAGATGTAAAGAAAGACATACATGATGTCTATCACGTTCCAGATCGGAAAGATAATTTGCTAAGTGTAGGACAACTAGTTGAACATGGCTATAAGGTACTTTTTGAAGGAGCATCATGTAGTATATATGACAAACATCCCAGCAGAAAATTGATTTCTGAGATCCACATGACTAGGAAAAGAATGTTTCCCCTGACCCTCAGAATTGCAAATCTGATCCAATCCTATGCACAAAGTGCATCCACCCGCAATGAAACTATGATTTGGCATGCAAGATTTGAACATCTACCCTTTCAGAGTCCAAGTCTCCTGCAGAAGCACTCCATGGTCAAAGGTCTACCTGTCTTCAAAGAGAAAAATCCCCCATGTGAGTCTTGCATTCCTGGAAAACATAAGAGAACTAGCTTTCCACAGTCCTCCGCTTAAGCCAAACAACACTTAAATATGGTTCACACTCACCTATGTGGACCAATGCAAACGAAGTCAATAGGTGGTAGCTTTTATTTTCTAATGTTTATTGTTGATTTTTGCAGAAAATATGGATCTATTTTCTCAGACACAAGTCTAAAACCTTTGCAAAGCTCAAGTAGTTTAAGGCTGAAACTGAAAAATAGAGTGGGAAATATGTAAAGGTACTCAGATCAGATGGAGGAGGAGAATATTGTTCAAAAGAATTTGCAAATTTTTGCAAAGCACAAGGCATAATCATGCAAACCACAGCCAGGTATTCTCCATAGAAAAATGGAGTGGCTGAGAGGAAAAACCAGACTATAATGAACATGGCAAGGAGCCTTCTCAGAGATAAATGTCTGTCAAATTTATTTTGGGCTGAAGCTGTAGCATGTTCAGTTTATCTCTTGAATAGATCCCCAACCACTAGTGTCAAGATGAAGGTCCCTCAAGAAGGATGGAGTGTGACAAAATTGAATGTTACTCATCTTAGGACCTTTGGATGCATTGCATTCACTCACATATCTTCTGAATTGAGGAGGAAACTTGATGATCAAAGTGAGAAATACATTTTTGTTGGCTATAGCAAGACATCCAAAGCCTACAGACTCTACAATCCAATTTCAAAGAAACTCATTCTCAACAGAGATGTCAAATTTCTTGAAAATTAGTTATGGAGTGAGTCTGAAAATCACCCTATGGACGGTGAAAATCCATTGCTACCACTTCTTGAACACTCAGAAAATTCAGGACACCAAACACATCATCCTGTCCTTCCAAGATTGCAAGTACAAGGATAGCTTGAAAGTTCTTAGGACAACTCTTCTTCAAGCAGAAATTCATTCTCTGAAGTCCAAAATCAATGAACTTGAAGCTTGAAAGAAATCCATCAATTGTTGGATGATATTAATTAGCACAAATTTTTTGCATTAATGTCATGCCAATCTACATATTTTAAAGAGGCAGTTAAAGATCCACATTGGGTTCAAGCCATGAACCAAGATATTGACTCTATTGAGAAGAACAAGACATGGGATCTTGTTGAGATTCCCAAACATAAGACAAGTATTGGTGTCAAGTGAGTTTACAAGACTAAACTAAATGAAAAGGGGCAGATTGAAAAACACAAGGCAAGACTTGTTGCCAAAGGATTCTCACAGCAACAAGCCATTGATTATGGTGAAACCTTTGCTCCAGTAGCAAGGTTGGACATTGTAAGGACCCTCTTAGCCATAACAGCTCAACAAAAATAGCAAGTATAGCAGATGGATGTCAAGTCAACCTTCTTGAATGGTGTCTTAGAAGAAGAGGTATATGTGGATCAACCATGTGGATTTGAAGTCAAAGAGTAGCCAACCAAAGTGTATCGGTTGAAGAAAGCCTTGTAGGGCTTAAAACAAGCTCCAAGAGCTTGGTACAACAGAATTGATACCTACCTAACCAAGAGTGGTTTTAGCAGAAGCCAAAATGAGCCAACTCTATACACCAAAATAGATCAGCAATGTAAAATTTTGATTGTCTGTCTATATAATGATGACATGATATATACTGGAAATCTTGAGTTATCCATCTTTAAACATGCCATGCAATCTGAGTTTGAGATGATAGATCTTGGAATAATGAAATATTTTTTGGGGATTGAGGTTGACCAATCAACCAAAGGGATTTTAGTCTGTTATCAAAAGTTTGCAGCAGACATCATCAAAAGATTCTGCATGGAAGATTGCAATCCAGCATAAACTCCTATACCCCTAGGCACAAAATTGAGCAAGCAAGATGAAGGCCCTACAATGGATTCTACTTTGTACAAAATTTTAGTAGGTAGCCTGTTGTATCTTACAACAACTAGGCCTGATATTATATATGCAACCAACTTTCTTTCCAAGTTCATGGAATATCCCAAAGATTCTCATTGGAAAATGGCTAAAGGGATTTTGAGATATGTTGATGGGACTCTCAATTTTGGTTTATGGTATACTTAGTTTGAAGATAATCATCTTTCTGATGATTTTGCACGCAACCTAGATGATTGGAAAATCACCTCAGGGTACGCTTTTCACCTGGGCACAAATTTGATTTCTTGGGCATCAAAGAAGCAACCCATTGTCTGAATATCTTCGATAGAGGCAGAGTATGTCGTTGCTACCTCAACTTCCTGTCAAGTTGTGTGGCTGCGAAGACTATTGAATGACATGTCACATACAGAAAAGGAGCCAACTCCTATCTTTTGTGACAATACTTCAGCAATTGCTTTATAAAAAAACTATGCTTTTCATAATAAAAGCAAGCACATTGACACTCGCTATCACTTCATACGTGAGCTAGTCAATAATGGTGAAATTGCTCTTCAATTTTGTGGCTCACGAGATCATCTCACAGACATCTTTACAAAGCCATTGGGCAAAACTATTTTTGATTTTCAAAGACAACACCTGAGAATTATCAGTGTTGATGTTTGTAACTGTTGAGTTTAAGAGGGAGTGTTAGTTGTAACCTCAACAACGTGTGACTGTACATTGCCAGTTGTACCAGTCGTTAGGATTTCTTTTCTGTCTTCTTGATTTGGTTGTTATGTTTCCTCTATATAAGTTTTTTCTATCATCTAATACAAACGCACTCTGCACATTCATCTATTTGTCCGCGACAGTTTCTTGGTATTTCCGCGCAGCCTCTTTTTTGTGTTCGCAACTTCTTGGTATTTCCGCGCAATCTCTTGTTTTTGTCTGCGTAGTCTCTTGGTCGGTCCGCACAATCACGTCATTTTTCATTTTTGAAACAACATTTCAGTTTTCTTTGTAAATTGTCATTTTTTTTGTCACTTTTAATAAAAATACCCCATTTCTGATTTAAAAAAAGAACAAAATGATTATAACTTATTTATGTTTTTTAAGTTTTCTTTTTATATTACTTTTGGTACCTAGAATACTTTCATATTTCATTTGTATTAATTTTATTTATTAACATATTCTTTCAATCCTTTTATAAAACATGATGTTATTTATATGTTTGTGTTGAATTTAGCAAAACAAAAATAATATGTTACTAGTTTATAATTAGTTAGATTATATTTTTTTATAACAATTTATAAAATTATTTGAGTTAGACTTGTTTATAATAATACATGTTTTCTTTGTATTGAGTATGTTATCAAAGTTATCAATAATGAAAAAATTATTGTTCTTAAATTGTAATAAAAAAAGAAATACATACTATTAATTGGGTTTAGTTTGAATGTTTAGGAGGAATCATTGTTATTATTGTAATTGCTAAGTGAATATTTGATTATCAATGTTGTTTTAAACATAGTCACTATTTAAACAAAATCTCTCTATGTACATCACACTATTTCCATTTACATCAAGGTTTTTATTGATTATTTTCAACAAATTATAAAAAAAAATTGTATTAATTAATTTTTATTTATTTATAAAGTCATAAATTTTAATTTTCTCTTTGTTTGTTATAGAAAAAAAGCTTTATATTCCAAGAAAAAAATATACATGATATTTGAACACATTGTCAAGCCAAAAAAGGACCGGATGACTACAAACCAAATATTTGCTATCACCCTATCGATCCTCTTACATTGTTTCACATACACTACAGACATCATCCAACATCCAAAAACCAAAAAAACATACAGAAATAGCTACCATTCCCCAAAGGCATCAACTAGAGCTATCTATAGCACTGCTGTAAATGTCGGCGATATATCGAATATGTCGCGACATTTCGCGAAATTTTATGGGTGCCGAAATTTTCGGTGCAATATATCGCGACATGGCCGACACTTTCAAAGTGTCGCGACACTATCACTAACCCGCGACATATTCCCTTTAACTCGCGAGTCGACGGAAA
>JASDQU010588624.1:2656-28355 GCA_032191745.1 Picea mariana
TGATGTTGTTGTGATGCCAGCCTCATGCTGAATATTTCCAACCTTGTGTTGATGTTGTTCTGATGCTAGCCTCATGCTGAAGATTTCAAGGCTCGTGTTGATGTTTTTGTGATGACAGCCTCATGTTGAAGATTTCCAGCCTCATGCTGATGTTGTTGTGATTCCAGCCTCATGTTGAATATTTCCAGCTCCATGCTGATGTTGTTGAGATGGCAGCCTTGTGCTGAAATTTCCAGCTCCATGCTGATGTTGTTGAGATTCTATTTATTATAATAACTGCAAAGAGTATTCTATTTATTATTGAGTTATTATTCATTAAATCAATCCCCTTTTGTGGATTTATCATGTCGGGAATTGTAATTGACCAAATACTCTTTTGTGGATTGGTCAAACCCTAAATATATTATGCAAATTGAGAAGTCATCCCCCATGCTAGTTAAAGTGGTTTTAACCACTAAGAAGACAAATCGTCCCTTCCCAGTGAAGAGACACCATTCCAGATCCTACCATCTTGTATAAATAAACAAAGCCAATGACTCATTTGATCACTCACTCCTTCCCTCACTGAGTGCGCAACTCTGGTAGTTGTAGTTGGGAGAAGAAGGAAGAGAGAGGCACATTGCTCAGTAGAGGATATTCTCTAGTTTTTGGTTGACTGTCTTGGCATTGTATTGGCTATCTATATTAAGGAAGTTTTTACTGGGTTTTCTTACCCATGAGGTTTTACCAAGATAAATGATGTGTATCTTATGATTGTGTTTCTCTCAGTGATCTTATTTATGCTATGGTTATCTAGTAAATTGAAAAGAAACCTAATAATAGCTTAAACCTTAAAATTTTAAACTTTGAGGGGGGTAGGTGTTTATTCCAAGTCAATTTTAAAGGGGGGGGGGGGGTGTTGGGTTAATATTGAATCATTCATAGAGTCATTGATTAGGTCATTGTTGGGTTTACCTTTAGTGGTTTATATACCCATGATATTGGTTAACCCATGTTATTTTTCCATAGTATTTGATGTGAGTATTTTCATGTCATTACATGGATATCTCTACACCATACATGTCTTTTCATGGCTATGCGTGTCTTCACATGGATATCCCCACTCCATGAATTTTTTTGCATGGCTATATTGAGGCCATAGATGTCTTTAAATGGCTATTTCCACTCCATGCATGTATTTAATTGATGAATAATATTTAATGGCTTGATATACTCCATTGTAAGAAGCCTCAAGTAGCCTAAAGTGGGTGGTGTTGGTATGGCTTGGCAAGTTTGGCCAAGGTTAATAGATATCTATGGAAGTGTTGTTTCTCCTGGTTAAGGGTTTCTAGGATAAATATTGGCTCTATGTGCATACTTTCTTGTTATGTTGTTAACACATAAATCACCCTGATCAAGGATGATCCAAATAATAGTGGTGGGGGCATGTTGGCACCCAAATGTTTGGGTTCAGGTTTTCAAGCACACACATGCGAAGTTGTGCATGCTCATTCCATAGTTTTGTACATGCCTAAGGAAATGTGGGAGGAATGGCCTTGAGTGCACACTGAACAAATTTTTTTCAATAACACATCAATATTAAATACCACCAAATATGCATCATTCCCAGTTTTTTCAGTTGTGTCGAAATTTAAGAAGATTCCTACTAGAATCAAGAAAGGAATCATCGAGAAATATTCCTGAATGATTACTGCCAACAATATACAAAGAAATGGGATGGATAGATAATGAGATGGAAAGGTATTTAATATTTATCTTGATGCATAAATTATACATGAAGCACTGACGGGTACTAGAATCATGCGAGGTAGTTGTATAAGATAAACAAGTGGAGTAGAGCAGAAATAAACAGTGCTCCCTAATTGAGAAAGCTATAAAACAAATATTTAACTTCCAAAATAGAGTAAGATGTTTTTAGTTATCTTATCTATCGGTATCGAGCTCACTCTAAGCTTGTTGTATTATTTTAATGCTCGAAATATAGTCCTATGTCTATGCTATCTCCGAATTTCGAGCAAAGGTGCATTGTGCAACATGTTGCAATTCTGAGGTTTTATATAGAAAAGATATGAAGTTCTATGGTTTTAATATGTCTTTTTCCTACACAATGTGTATCTATGATATGATGGAATGCTTCCAGTAATAAAGATATGACAGTTCTAATTCATTCTGTGTCTATTTTGTATGAGTTGAACATGTGTGTGTATTGTTTTAATTCTTAGTCCTAATAGTATATTAGACATGGGTTACATGGATGCCAATTGTAGTGACTTTTCATGTGTTTAAGGATTCATATATATCAAAATACCCTATGGTCTCTGTGATCCTCTCTGCATCTTAGGTGAGACCTTCCTTGGCCTTGGTGAAGGATTGATATGCTAGTGCTTTAGGCTTTTTGTTGGACAACTCTAGATGAACCCTGGGTCTAGAACTCCCTAGCATTAAAAAGGACAGGACACACGAAAGCGTGGACCAAAATAACCCAACATTGAGCATGTCCCTCATTTATTGAGTCCACCACATGTACTTATCAATCTTGAGGATCAATAATTCCAACCTATCGACCAGTTTAATTTTGGTGCCTATTTACTTATTTATTTGACCTCACTCCATACTGGTAATTTTCTAGATATCCTCTTCATACTTTAGATCACTCATTCTGAAATCAACCATTACTTTATCCAAATCCTGAAACTCCTTTGGTAAATCAAACTTTGGAAACTGAAGTTTGGTCATCACTTCATCGATATTTTCCCACGATATGAGACTTCCATCACATATTTCTTGCATCCTACTCTTTGGCTCAATAACATATTGTACCTACTACTATGTGGCCCCATGCATTTCGGTAATGATATCCTTAGTTAGAATTATGATTTATTGATACTCATATCCCCTAACCTTATGTTTTTCTCTTATGTACTCTATCTAATATAAAGTCCTAGCTTCCCTCTCACTCCATTTAATAACTTCTTTCTAAGCCAGTATGCATAACAATTTTTTTTCTTGATAGGCTACAAATTTCTGAACAAAAGTATAACAAACCAGCTTATACTTGCTATGTTATTATAAAAATTATTCTTTCAAAATAAACACATCTTAAGTAGTGTCTTTGTAGTAATCTACCTGATGTCAAATATATTCTAGATCTTTCTTCATGACATCACCTTATCTTTACTCTGCATTTTCTTTTTCAATGGTGGCATGTGACATTTCCATCCCCACTCCCAAAAGCTCACTCAACCAAGCCTTCTTTGCATCAAAAAAGGTTTCTTTTGATGTTATCATTACAACATTGTCTATAGTTAGTTTTGTTTTCCTTTGTCTTCTTGTCACAGGTGAGTTCCTTTTTTAGTCATAAGAAATTGATTCTACATCGACAACCTCATCCAAAGGTTCAAGTATTGGTTGGTCACCCTATCTCGACATATTATATAGAATCCCTAGTGTATGAAAGTGTTCAATAATAGGTGCCTTACCTTTATCCATAGTTATTCTTGCATTTTCACAGCCTCAACCATCCATATTTGTTTTCTGATCATTTATTGGTTTCTCAATTTTCTAGTTTGATATATATGTTTTCTCATTATCTTGTCCTTACATGACATCTCTAGTTTTCTCTTTCTCTAGCTGATAGATTTCCTTTTCTATGACCATGTATTCCTATTGTTGTTCCATTCTAGGTACTTGGGATTCATATGTCACAACATCTTCCCTAAGGGTGATTTGAATAGGGGCTTGTGGCTCTTCATCAATTTTAAGCATAATTTCTTCTTGTTCTTTCCCGCTTTTGGACATCTCACTAATTTCTTCTTTTTTCTTCAACTCGTGAAACTTACTAGCCACTTATTGTTACTTGTTAGTTTTAATCTCAGTGGGATCTCAAAGTGATTTCTTTGTGTGTTTGAATAATGTTCCCTTGATAGTATCCTAAGTTGTATATTCTCTATTTAAAACTTGGGTTGCTTCCCCAACATTTGGATCTTCTTCATTAACCATTGGGACTTTGATCTTTACTACTTCCTCATCATTATCCTTTGTTAAATCAATTGTCCCATGAGGAGATGTCTCTATAGGATGAACATATCTTGATGGATCAGTGGGTTTCCCTATATCCAATTTGGCTTCTTTCATATTTTTATACTTCTCTTTTTCTTCTTGTAATGCTTGTTTCTTCATTAACTCTTTCTTGGACCTTTCTTATTTCTATTTATTCCTTTGTTATTATAAGGTATTCTCTTTTTGTTAATTCTCTTTTTTAGTGGCATATTTATCTTCTTTCTTACTCAATTATTCTTCTATTTTTTGTTGAACTTTATGCTCTTGAGTTTCCTTACTTTGTTCTTCTTAAATATCTCTATGCTCAACTTCTTCCTTCAATAAAATTTATTATTCTCTCCTTATTTCTCCATCCTCTCTCTTATATATCGTACCATGGGAAACAACTGTAACACTTTGTGTCATAACTTATACTTGTTCATCTACAAAGAAAGTTTTGAAAATAATCAGGTTGGGATTACTTTTCTCTCCAACTCCTCAGTCCAACTTTGTGAATTTTGAGTGAAAACCTCATCATCCCACTTTTCATGGGAATATGACCAATACACAACAACTTGTTGAACATGTTTAGGCATGAGACCCTTGGGATCATGGATTCAATACCTCCCAACTTCAAATCTATATTATAAATGGCTCATCCCTTCCTTCCTGGCCTATGAAGTATCCTTAACAAAATAATAGCTAAGTTGAAAATCGTAAGGAATAAAAGCCCTCTTTTTTTCTTTGACTAAGGAGGCACTGAAACCTTGTAGGATTGCTTGATAAAAAATATCCTCCAAAACCATCAAATCAGGTACATATGTAGGTAATAGATGTGGAGAAACATTGGCTCCAAATAATATAATGTAGGTATATTTCTCCTCAAGGTACCAATTCCTAATATGTAACAAGATCTTCTTGGCATGTTTCGACAACATAGGGCACTCTTGTCGAAAGATAATGAAATAGAGAAAAGCCAGTAAAAGATCACATATCATAGGGTATGATTTCTTATATCTATTCTCCCAAAAAATACTAAAATATAGATGGAATGGAGGTTTTGATATGTGCCAAATCAAATTCATTTAAGAGAAAAAAATTGGTGTATCCCTTGAGTTGTTTCTGGCTAGGAAACTATGCCAAGGAGTTCATTAGATTGATTTGTTTATTTTTTAGTATATTTGTCATAAAACATAATATTTGTTTTTCTAATTTAGGCATGTATCTTTAGTCTTTGAATATTTAAAGATTTAATATTAGAAGGAAAATCATTCTATGTTCTAGAGAATTAAAACTTTAGAAGATGAGAGTAAAATTTAGAGAAAACAAACTAAAAATTAAAATAAAGTATCCTCTGATAAATATTAATTAACTTTCAACAAGAAAAAGTGATGTTTGATTAGACATGTTAATCCAACATATAGTGTGTGTTAGTTTCCTATAATTAATTAGTTGGGTTTTGAATAAAATTATAGGATAAAGTTATGTCTTGGGTTAAATAAGAACATTGTATTATTTTTTCTTAAATCACGAGTCCTAGGATTGTTTTTCATGGGAGGGGTTTTCTTTTTTAACCATGTAACTTATGGTTTTTTGTGCCAATATGTGGGTTGTCATGTCACTAAAGGGTCATTATGAAGGATCATGATGTCAATTCAAGTCAGTTAGATTCAGTCTTGTTAAATTTATAACTATTTCATGAAATCAAATATATCAATAACATGTGGCATCATCAAGAAAACCATTGCGCAATGTGAGTTACTACACAACATCCTAATGCTGCGTATTGAGGTATGGTGATCTTGTTATGCATAGAACGTTGCTCTCATTTTCTATGCATAAGTCCCTGCTCTATTTTTTACTACGCACTGCGTAGAGGTTTCTTTTTTCATTTGTTGTGCACAAGTCCCTACTCTGTTCATTGTTGTGCAGTGCGCAAAGGTTGTTGTTTTCATTTGTTGCACACATGATTCAGAGTATCAAAATTTGAAGTGTTAACTTGATACAACAAGTTGAAATTTTCAACCTATTGTTGTGTACCTATTCTGATCATCATTGCACACGGTTATAGTTCACATAGGTTTGACATATACCGACATCATGACAACTCTAGGAAGTAGAAGAAAGAATGTAAAGGGTGATGATATCGTGAGGTTTGAGCGACATGGTTTAAATTTGGTAAATGAAGACCCAACAATCAGAGAATCCTTTGAATAAGTGGGTTGCATCAGTTTTTGTGAAAAACTTCAGGTGTACAAAAGATAGGTGGTGAAGGAGTTTGCAGAGAATTTTAAAGGCACTAAGGCTAAGGTGGGAAACCTCTATTTGCAGGTTTCTGAAGATAGCATTGTTGTTGCAACAAAAATCCATACTCATGGAGAACAATTATTCAAAGGTATGCAGTTGGATATATCTTACTATCATGATTTTCTAAAGATTTAACTTAGAAACATTAAATTTGGAGCCACCATACCCAGAGAGATTTTATTGGAAATCCATCGTGATTTGTTGAGGGTAATCCAAAGGTTTTTTACATGTGAAGGGAGATTCACTAGGGTTTACTAGCACCATATCAGGCTCCTAATGAAATTCACTAGTAAGAATCCCTTGAATCTCCCATATTACCCTTTTATAAGTCTAGGAAAGATGGTTGATAGAGTACATCTAAGGAAAGAACAAGGAGATGATAGCCTATTCCATTTTTATTTGATAAAGTTTATAATATTAAAAGAAATGAGAAAGATAAATCGAGACTAGGATTCTTTTCTAGTTTTATAAAGAATAACAATATATTCCCTAAGCAACCCACAAAGCTTGATAAATACACCCTCATTAATAGAAAAAACTACCTCATCAATCCCTGAGAGTTCTATTAATAAAAAGGAAAAAGACTATGAAGATCCTGTAGTAAGGCAGCAGGCTAAAACGAAAGGGAAGAAACTCCAATTCTCTCCATAAGTGACAAAATCTAATCTCCTAGAAAAACACTCACCAAGTCTGTAGCAAAGAGAATACATTTTATACATACATCACAGGAAACTAGTGAGACTCCAGAAGCCTTCATACAACCAACTCTCTCAAATGACAGAGACACTTCATTTATTGAGTTACAAGAATAGTTGAAGAAGGCTCACTTTGTCATAGCACAATTGAAACATGAAAATAGAGAAGTGGAGAAGAAGTATCTAGAAGAGGATTTCAGGAAAGATACCTCTATGATAAGAGAAAGGTCAACACTATCAACTCCAACTAGTTCCAAAACAAGGAGTAAAGGGAAAGAAGTAGAACAAAATCCATAGGTAAAGGAGATTCATAAGTCTAGTATGCCTTTAACAAGGTACTCAACTAGAAAGTTGCAGCATCAAGAGGAAATAACAACACAAAATCAACCAACAGGTGGAGATTAGAAAAAAGGGAAAACTTGATTTGCTAGCTGAAGCAGCAGAGAACTGAACCACTGAAACCTAGTTGACACATTTTTGTCATTTTTCCATTTTGAATTATTTTTGGAAAGGATCACATATATAATCATATTATTCTATTAAAGAGGCATTATTACTGGTGGTGAGATCTTTTTTCTACCTACACTTGAGTATTTTTGTCTTAAAAACACATAATACAGTTGCACAACGACTTTGCTACGCAACTATGACAGTCTGATTTTAAAAGCAACAAGAAGAGGTTTGGTTGTCAGTTATTACTCAAGTGTTATCATAAGGATGGTAAGTTAGAAAAAAATAAATATGCAGTAGCAATGAGCAATTTCATCCATCAGAGGAAATTTTGGGCTCATATTTACAGTTTGATGATTTGGGAAACAAAAGGAAATTTAAAGAAGTAATAAAGAGATATAAGGAACCACATTATCTTCATATGATTTAAATCACCTTCACAAAGCATCAAATATCAGTCAAATATCGAAGACCACCTGTTATTGTGAAAACTCTATTTCATTTTTCCTATATTTAGTGGTTACACAACGGATTTGTTGCACAACAACAACAAAGTGACAAGAACACCTCTAACTCATCTTGAATGGTACTAAAAGTGTTCCATCTCATATCCAATGGACATTAGAATTGGAAATCATGATTTTGGGTTTCATTTATTATCTTTTCAAATTCGTTGTTGTTTAATTAAATGAGTCCAAGTCGACTCCTTCATTTTAGCAGTTCGTTAAAGATTTCATGATGATTATGTGGAATTGTTAACACTATTGTAGGATCATAGTTGGATCTAAATTTGAAACTATAGACATATGTTTTTGTATATATTTAGGAAAACATGAAAACAAAGAGGTTGGAAAGTGCATAAGGGAATACTATTAGACATATTGTAATCTTTTTTTGTTGTTAATGAAAATTGTTGGATCAGAAGTCCTTGAGTTTTCACCACAAAGATACAAGTGATTGTGATATTTTATGAATGTGATTTCTCAGTCTTTGATTTCATGTATTATACTTGATATTTTATGGTTTCTGATCCATTTTTATGTTAAATTTATGTATCATAACTCATCTTTATCAAATGCTCCGTTGCATGTAGTTTGAGTTGTATTTCTGCTATAATTTCCTTAATATTCATCCTTGTTAGATGCCTTGAGGGATTATTGTTTTCTCTATAACATGTTGTCTAAAACACATTTATTTGGCTTAGAATATTACTTTTTGTCTTTCCTATGTTCAGTGATTTCTTAAATCTACCAGGTATCCAACAAACTCTTCATTAACTTCTGACTTTAGTGACTCCATACCCCAATATAATTTCTTCCCATATTTCCAACAAACCTACAAATTAAATTTATGTAGAGATATAGACTTTGAGTTTAACCAAATCAATCCTTTCAGTGATTGATTTGAAGAGAGAAAGCCCTCTCTAGTTAGAAGGGATAAATTCCAACCTAAATTTGGTTTTAAATTTACTCTTGTATCTTTTTCCTTTCAACCAAGAAAATTACAGAGAGAGAACATTTTTGGCGACGTTGTCGGGGAGAGAAGGTGTAATTATCCCTAGGAAAATGACAAAAAAAATCTAAAAATGGTTCCTGAGAGTGACAATGAACTGGATATAGCTCTAGATGAATTTTCACTCTAGCGACTCCAAATTTGAATATCAATTGTTGAAGATAAAGTTTGTTACATAATCTCGGCTACCCAAAGAAAATACACAAGGAATCATCCAGATCCAGATCCTGACAAGCTATTGACAACCCAAAATAAATTCTGTGCAAAATTAACAACAAAGAAACTCAATCAAGTATTTTTTTGGACATAGTTTTGTCATTTCATAAAGGTGGAGTAAAAAGCATTGATGACCTTGAATTTGATATTAAATTTGAGCAATCCTTGTTTAGAGCCAAGTTAGAATCTTATTTGACTGAAATTGTATTTGATATTCATAAATTTCAAACCTTTATCCCTTCTTCCCCTATCCAAGCTGTAGTAATTCCCAGTCAAATCATACAATCAGTTCAAACCACTCCTAGAGTCACGAAAACAAGATTTTTCCCATTAGTTCTCCCTGCTACACTTCATGACCTACCACATAATTATGCACAAAGAATCAAATAGTTTGATGCATAAGAAGATGTAACAGCCCAAAAAAATTTATATAGGTTCATATATTTCATATATCTTGAACAAGTAGATGTTGAGGATGTTAAGATGAGGTTATTTGCAGACTGTCTCTCAGGAGCAGTTAGGAAATGGTTTAAATCTCTCCCAATGAATAGAATTCCTAACTTTGAAAATTTTGAAACACTTTTTCTTGGGAGATGGGGAAGTAAGGAAAACAATTTGCAGTTATTGACACAATATAACCATTTAAAGAGACTCCCTGCTGAGATAGTACATGATTTTTCCATCACATTTATGAAGGTCTATAACTCCATTCCTAATCAAGTAAATCCTCCCCCAGCAGTTGCTCAACTCCATTATGCTGATGCATTCGAGAATGGATTTTCCTTGTTACTGAGAGAAATAAGGTCCACTTCTTTGGCTGATATGATGAATGATGAAATTAAAGTGGAAGTGAATTTATCTACATTAGGGAAGATTGGGATATGAATAGAAGTTGATAGAAATAAAACTAAATAAGAAATACTACCATCTACTTCTCAAGGTTTAGATGGAAAAATTGACTTAATGGTAAAGACTATGGAGAAATTGGTGTAAAAATTATGATACACCAATTGTCATTGGATGATAAGCCCCATGAACTTCAATCGAAAAATCAAAATTTTATGAGATCTCTAGTTCCTTAGATAAGACAGAGGGAACAAAGGATTTCAATTGATTAACCAGTTAGACCTCCTTTCCCAAATAATTATGTTGCATAATTGTTTGAGGAACCTCTTGAAGATATTCATTGTTTTGGTATAGAAGGGTCATTTTTTACTTAACTAAATAAGAACATCATATACTTATGAAATATGAGGAGTTAAAGGAGAAAGAGGATTACAGGAAAGGATATCAGAATGCCATCATGGAATTCCAAAAACAATATAACCTCAGGAATAAGAAGATTGCAACAAGTACTCCAAAGGATCCTAGAGATGACATGCCTTCTTCCAATCGTCAAGAAAAGGTTTTTCCAAACAAGGATACATCAAATAAAGGAAAATCGAAAGAATATGCTCCTAGATATGTTCTAGAGGTAAGAAGAGAAGAAATTCTAAAGGAAGTAGAAAAATCTCAACCCTCTTTTAATTTTGAAAATGAAATGGAAAAGATTAAGATTTATGTACCTTTTAATGACATGATTATAAATATGGAATACAAAAGTAATTTTCTTAAGATTCTTAAAATGGAACAGACCTGAGACACCCTTAATGTACAAGATGACCATCCTGCTATTTTATTTGGTCCCCGGGTTGAAGAAAGTGGCAATGATGATGATGTGCCTCCTTTCAATGTCAGCCTAAATATTCATAATGTAACTCTTCATAATAAAATGTTAGATTCAGGAGCATCTCACAAATTGATGCCAAAGGTGATCATGGAAGAGTTGGGTTTGGATATCACTAGACCATACAAAGTGTTAGTGCTAGAAGTCACCCCTAGACTTATATAGGGTCAAGACTATCACATCTTAGTTATTGAAATAGTTTTTGTAGATGGAAATTAGATTATTGTTTGGTTTGATGGATCAACGAGACTAAATGAGGAAGGAAGAGGGCAATAAACTAATGTTAGATTAGAGATTTATCATTGGGCATGGAGTCAAGTAATACCATGTTAGATTGAAGGCCAATGAGTTGCATATCAAACAAAATACTTATATGATGATGAATAGAAGAATGGAGAATGTGAAAAATAGTAGAACATCCACCAAACAGGGATTCTCTCTGTAAAATGGATTTGATAGATACTTGAACAAAGAACACAAATAGAAAGCAGATCACAACAAATCTTTCTGCTCAAGAATCTATTGTTTATGGACAGTCATTGATTCTCAATGGTTGTAACTCATTCAAGCAAGAGGGAAAAACAAAATGGAAAATGAAGAGATCACAATATGATAGCACAACTCACGGGATGTTCAATGTCAAAAATGAATACTTAATAAAACTGCCCAATGGCTTACATTGCTCATACATAGGCCTCTACCTCTAAATTCCCCCATCAGGTCCCTGCCCCCCCCCCTTTGGCTTATGAGAGTTTTACAATAAATAGATCCATGATGGTAAAATCAGATCCCAAAAAGAAGGCTCGAGAATTTCCCTTAGATCAATCTTTAAACTAACAACTACAATGAATCAAGACTCTGATAAGATCTAGATTCTAATAAGATCTGAATTGATTCTAGATCCTATTCATTTGAACAAGCCTTAACCAATCTTATGCAAAGTGGAATAAAAATAAGTTATTCATATGCAAAAATTCCCCGACAACTGGAATAAAATCCCTCCTTCCTATGCTGATCCAAAAAGATATGCTTCCATCAAATACTCTGCCATTTCAAATTAGGAGATAAGGCTTATCTTAAGTTCTGGGATTTACTCTATTATATGTTTAATTTTTCTTGCAGGAAATACTTTGATCAATGTTTATTACTCTCCAGAAAATCTGGAAAAAATAAATTTTGAATATATGACCAATAACTAATGCTTTGTCACCAACAAAACTTGAAGATTGAAGAAAATTTGAGCAATTGATGCATTGTCTTCAATAACTGAATTGATTTTTATTCTTAGACTGGTCCAATATACTAATATAGATACTGGATATTCTCCATCCGGTTATTTCCCTCCTATGGATGCAATGAGAGTTCTGGATTTTCTTGGCACCCCAATTTGATCAACCAACCTTTGATTTTTGAGGCATAATGGCTAAGCGATATTGTTAGAATTTTGGCTAACATCTAAATGAAGAACGCCATATAGGCTGTCAACATATTTTCTTCTTGAGCATGTCATCCTTGAGCCATTATACACTGAGATCATTGATCCACTTATTCCTTCAGCACCTACATAACATCTTTACAGACATCTATATGGTTAGCAATTGACGAGTTCTTTTTGTAGCAGAGTCCGGTTCCTTACTTGTCGTTTTCCCCAAAAACTGGGCAAAGACTTTTGACTTCTTTAGATTTAACTTCAATTTAATTGTTCAATATGAGACCTTACATCTCTTAAGTGAATTTATTTGGAATGGAGAACCCTCTGTATAATCTTAACAATTGATGCCACACTGTTGCGGATCCAGTCCTTTAATCTTTGTTGTGAAGGGATCTATTCACACCCTCTTCAAAGAAAATATAGAAGCAAGAAGAACGGACCAAACAACAACAATTGTGGGTGTTCTATTCTTTCATCTCATCAAACCCTT
This sequence comes from Picea mariana, assembly GCA_032191745.1. Taxonomy (NCBI): domain Eukaryota; kingdom Viridiplantae; phylum Streptophyta; class Pinopsida; order Pinales; family Pinaceae; genus Picea; species Picea mariana. The sequence goes on from JASDQU010588624.1 coordinate 15,523, forward strand.
CTTGAATTCTTTACACTCATTATGAAGACAATGTACCAATGCCAGAGATGTGTTCCTTGGAGCCTCTGAATCCGTCACTTAATTGTCACTTTGACATTTGGACGTTGTGAAAATTGTGTGAGCACACCACTTATTATGACCAATGTTGTTAAGCAACCATGAAACATCATAATCATGACATTGCCACAAATTTCCTTAACAAGCATCTTCTATCAATTGCATCTAATCGTTCTAAATATTATCATCCTGGTTTTCTCTTATGATGCCATGAGTTAACACTGCTCGAACAAAACACTTGGATACTCAAAAAATCGAGCATTTGAAAGTATGCCTATTAGTTCCTTTTCCCCATCATAAAAATCGCCAAAATATGACCAACACTTGGATGTCCAGAACAAAGCTATGTGAAGTTGGTGGCAGGTGCTTGACTTTGTTGACATGTGGATCTTTCCATTTACAACTGGTAAAATCGACATCCCTTAGTATGAATGATCAAGCATTGTGCACATAGATCCATGTATCATTATTCATGTGGTTTGGCGCTTAGCAATAGGCTTTGGCTTGACTTGTGTGGCATGTATTTACTAACTTGTGTCTTATATGACTACAGGTGTGTGGTTTTGAGAACTGGAGATTGTCCTTCTAGCGCAACCAAATTTATAATAAAACCAACCCTTCCTATACCTCCTTTAATGAGGTGAGTTAAAATTTTAGCACTATTTCTAGCATATGCAATACTGGTGCTTTGGAACAACACTTTTTAGTGCTACAGGAATAACCCCATTCCTGCAGCGAGGAGAAAATTGAATATTTAGTGTCTGGATACTAACACAAGGATCTGGTTTTTTTATATTCAAGAAAGGTGAAATGCTTGAGTTTAATCAAATATATTGTTGTTACTTTAGCTCGTATCCAAGAAAAAACTATGATAATGGATGTCGTTGTTGCATATATTCCTCCTAAATTCATAATGTTACTATCAATATCATGGGATGATAAGCTCAAGGGTACCTTGCAAATGGACATGTCATATGCCACAGTGCCAGTCTTTGGACATGACATAAAGTTATATAGGGAGTTTCATTTGGAATACATGTTGAGCAGCAATGATAAGCCCAATAATCACCCTATTTATTCAATTGAGACTGACATTGTATCTTCTATTTTCTATAATGATTTGTGTTGTGAGGAAGATGATCATATTGTTTCAAAGGATCAACAAACAAGATTAGTTTCAAGACATACCAACAAGGAGGATGAAGGTGTGTGGAATATGGATTTTGATGGAGCATTCAACAAAGAGGGAGCAGGGGTAGGTGTTTGGATAATTTCTCCCGACACTACTTCAAAACTGTATTCTTATAAATTGGCTTTTAATTTCACAAATAATATGGACGAATATGAAGCTCTTATTTTAGCATTGGGGGTTTTAAAAAATTTAAAGGATAAGAAGATATTTTTGCATGGATATTATGAGCTTATAATCAACCAAATTAAAGGTACATATCAAACTAAACATCCTATAATGAGAGAAAATAGGAACTGGGTCTTGGATTTGCTTGAATACTTCTCTGAATATAACATTTTAGTGGTACCATGGGAACAAAATCAGATTGTTGATGCTCTTGCAACATCAAAAAGCATTTTTAAAATTCCAATTTGTCCCAACAAGAAATATGAAATTGTAGTAAAAAAAAGTCCATCGATCCCAGATAATGTTAAACACTGGAAAGTATTTGAAGATGACAAATAGATTATCAGATTTTTGTAGTCTAAAGAAGAATATGAAAATGTCCAAATTGATGAATAAATTTTTTATGATGAAGATGAAAATGCAAATCTTGTATCAATCTTAGATAGGTATGTGAATTAGATAGCAGGAACAAAGATTATTCAACTAAAGAACAATACAATTCCAAAGGTCCTTGTGCCTCTTGAATTTTTTTTTAAGAAAATGACGTGGCTAAAAATGCCAGGGTAAGTCCAAATGAAAGCGAGGTTGAGGACATTAGTATAGGAACCGATAAAGAACCTAAAATTGTCAAGTTGTCTAAGTCCTTATCCTCTGAAAACATAAATAAATATCTTGAATTAATGAGATAGTTTTTTGATGTGTTTTCTTGGAGTTATGAAGACCTAAAGGTTTATAATAAAGGCATCATTCAACATACAATAGCAATTAAAGAAGATCAGAAACATTTCAGACAAAAATTGAGAAGAATAAATCCACTCTTGTTTCCACTCAATGAGAAAGAAATAAGGAAGTTATTTGATGCCAAGATAATAGTTTATTTTATATTCTCCAAATGGCTAGCTAACCTTGTACCTGTTAGAAACAAAAATGGAGAAATAAGGCTTTGTATAGATTTTGTAATTTTGAATAGATTTTCTCTTAAAGACAATTATCCTTTTCCAACAATGGATCACATCCTACAAAAGATTGTGCCCTCCCAAAGATTGTCAATGTTGGATGGGTTTTCTGGATACAACCAGATCATGGTGCACCCAGATGACCAAGAGAAGACAAAATTTACAATCCCATGGGGAACTTTCATGTATGCTAATATGCCATTCGGACCTATGAATGAAGGGGAAAATTTCCAAAGGGCTATGGACATAGCATTTGATGAGGAGAAAGATAAATTAATTGTGATTTACTTGGATGATATAACTATGTATTCAGATTCTGACAGTGAACATTTGAAGCATTTGAAACATGTGTTTGAGAAATGTAGAAAATTTGGGATCTCTCTCAACCCAAAAAAGTCTATTTTTTCTCTGCAAGAAGGTAAACTGTTGGGACACATAATTTCAAGAGATGGGATCAAAATTGATCCTAAAAGAGTGGTTGCAACACAAAAAATTAGTATTCCAAGGAGCAAAAAAGAGGTACAATCCTTTTTAGGTAGGGTAAAATTTTTGAGAAGGTTTATCCCTAACCTTGATGAAATGATAAATCATATCACAAACATGTTGAAGAAAGGAAATGAAATAAAATAGACAACATATGCAAGACATTCTTTTGAATAGGTGAAGGAAGCCCTAACCAAATCTCCCATATTAATCAACCCAAATTTTTCAAAGGATTTTATTGTTTTCTCCTTTTCCTAAAAACACACTATAGTAGGGGTATTAATGTAGAAAAATGATCAAAACCAGAAGAAACCTATTTCCTTTTTCAGTAGGTATTTAAGATATTTAACTCTTAATTACAATATTATGGAGAAAAATGCCTATGCCTTAGTTAAGGATATGAAAGAATTCAGGATGTATGTTTTACACTCTCATGTCCTTCATATGTTACCAATAGTGTTGTGAAGGATATCTTGACTCAGCCTGATCCTGAGGGAAAGAGAGGTAAGTGGATTGTAGCCTTGTTGGAATATGATGTGGAGATTAAGCCTATGGAATTAATCAAAGGACAAGGTATTGCTCAAATGATGACTCAATCTAATTTTGAATTATTGTGAGTAAATTTTATTGTTGATCTCTCACAAGATATAGAAGAAGAAACCTCTCCTCATGTAAGCCATAAATTTTTGGACTCATCTTGGTACATTGACATCATCTTTGTTTTACAAAATTTGCAGGCCCCATCTTTATTGCCAAATTTTTGAAGAAAAAGGCAATAATGTTTTTGATGCTTAATGATTCCCTCTATTGGAAATACCTGGGTGGATTATTATTGAAATGTCTTACAGAAGTTGAAGCTCAAAAAATCATGAAATAGTTCCATGAAGGTGATTGTGGAGGTCATCATTACTAGAAGACAACAATCAATAAAATTATGAGATCAGGTTTCTATTGGCCTACCATATTTGTTGATGTATATAAGAAAGTTTCTACTTTTCACAGATGTCATATTTTTGAAGGAAAAAGAAAATTGTTGCCTAACATGTTTATGTAGAATCTCTTTTCCAACAATGGGGTTTGGATTTCATAGGGGAAGTACATCCTTCACCTTCATCTCAACACAGATGAATTTTAACAACCACACATTATTTCACAAAATGGATAGAAGTTGTACCTACCCGTCAAGCCACCGATTTAGTCATCATACAATTTATGGAAAGAAATATACTCTAAATGCTTGGTTGTCCAAGATGGATTATTACAGATAATGTTGTTTCTTTTAAATCTTAGAAACTAGTTTAATTCTTCACTAATTATGGTATCACACTTAGTCACTCAACAACCTATTACCCACAAGGTAATGGTTTGGCCGAATCATCTAATAAAAGTTTGAACAGGATCATCAAAACATTATTACAAGAGAACACAAAATCTTGGCAAAAGAACCTAGTTTCTGCACTTTGGGAAGACAGAGTGAGTACAAATAAGTCTATTGGCACATCTCCATTTCATCTTGTTTATGGTACAGAGGCATTTTTTCCTAGTTTTATTGGACTTCTAGTCATGAAGTTTTTGCAAGAAGTAGATGTTGAACCCAACCATGTTTAGAGAAGAATAAGTCAGTTAGTTCATTTTCATCAAACGAGAGAAGAGGATTTTAAGAATGTTCAACTATATCAAGACAAAATGAAGAAATTTTTTGATAGGAGAACTAAGGATGATGACTTTTAGATCAATTATTTGGTCTTAAAATGAGATGCAAGAAATGAAGACAAGGGTAAACATTCTAAATTTGAAAATCTTTGAAAGGGTCCATACAAAGTTGCAACATATCATGGGAATAATGCATTCCTATTACAAGATCTCAATGGAGAGTACATTAGTGGAGGACATGTTAATGGTAGGTTTCTCAAGCACTATTTTACTTAAAGCATTTCATTTTTTCACTTCATTGTAAATATCCATTTTTTAGTGTTTTTCATTTTGGGTACTACTCAAAAAAATTTGAAGCCCGAAGCAAAGGCTCTAAGGTCTAATGAGTAATTCCAAGTGTGTTTGTACTTAAAATATCAAGTCACTTTGAGTTATTTTAGTAGCTAATAAATAACTCAATGGATAAGGATACTAGTCTATCTATTGTTTGGCACCTCAGAGGGAGGATGCCATCCCCATTGCATCCCGTGTTAGTGTCCTATAAATAGGTTGTTGGGTTTTGAATAAGATTATAGGATAAATTCATCTCTTGGGTTAAATAAGAACATTGCATGATTTTTTCTTAAATCATGAGTCATAGGTTTGTTTGTCATGGGAAGGGTTTTCTTTCTTAACCATGTAACTTATGTTTTTTTGTGCCAAGATGTGGGTTTTCATGTCACTAAAGGTTAATTATGAAGGATCATAATTTTGATTCAAGTCATTTGGATTCATTCTTATCAGAGTTATAACTATTTCATGAAATCAAATCTATCAAGGACATGTGGCAGCATCAAGAAAACCATTGTGCAGCGTGAGTTATTGCACAACGTCCTAATGTTATGTATTGAGGCATGACAAGCTTGTTGCACAAAGGACATTGTTCTCATTTGTTGCACACAATTCCTTGCTTTTTTTGTTGATGCGCAATGTGCAGAGGTTGTTATTTTCATTTGGTGTGCACAAGTCCCTTCTCTCTTCGTTGTTGCGCACTGCAAAGAGGTTGTTGTTTTCATTTGCTGTGAAAAATTCGCTGCTATGTTTGTTGTTGTGCACTATGCATAGGTTGTTGTTTTCATTTTCTATGCACATGATCCAGAGTATCCTAATTTGAAGTGTTAACTCGATACAACAAGTTGAAATTTACAACTTATTATTGCACACCTATTCTGATCATCGTTGCACATGGTTATAGTTCACACAAGGTTGATATATAACAACATCATGACAACTTCAGAACATAGAAGAAAGAATGTAAAGGGTGGTGATATCATGAGGTTTGAGCCAAAGGGTTTAAATTTGTTAAATACAGGCCCAACAATCATAGCATCCTTTGAACAAGTGGGTTGCATCAGGTTTTGTGAAAAACCTCAGGGGTATAGAAGACATGTGGCAAGGGAGTTTGCATAGAATTTTGATGGCGCTAAAGCTAAGGTGGAAAACCTCTAGTTGCAAGTTTTTGAAGATAGCATTGTTGTTGTGACAGAAATCCCTGCTCATGAAGAAAAGTGGTTCAAAGGTATGCAATTATATCTATCTTACTCTCATGATTTTCTGAAGCCTAAATTTAGAAACACTAAATTTGGAGCCACCATACCCAGAGAGCTTTTATTGGAAATCCATAATGATTTTCTAAGGGTAATCCAAAGGTTCTTTACATGTGAAGGGAGATTCACTAGGGTTTACCAGTACCATATCAGGCTCTTAATTCACTTCACTGGTAAGAATCCCTTAAATCTACCATATTACCTTTTCATAAGTCTAGGAAAGATGGATGACATAGTACAACTAAGGAAATAGCAAGGAAATGCTAGCTTATTCCATTTTTCTTTGATCAAACTGTTATTATTAAAAGAATTGAGAAAGATAAATCAAGATCAAGAGACTTTTCTAGTTTCATCAAGCATAGCAGTAGATTCCCTCGGCAACCCACAAATCGTAAGAAATACACCCTCATCAGTAGAAAAAACTTCCACATCAATCCGTGAGAGCTCTGTTAAGAAAAGGGCAAAAGAGACCGAAGAACCTATAGTAAGTCAACATGATAAAAAGAAAGGGAAGAAACTCCAACTATTTCCAGAACTGATCGAAGATCCTAGAAAACCACTCACCAGGTTTGTAGCAAAGAGAATACATGTTGTACATACATCACATGAAACTAGTGAGACTCCAAAAGCCTTCATACAACCAACTCTCTCAGATGACTGAGACACTTCAATTATTGAGTTGCAAGAACATTTTAAGAAGGCTAACTTTTTCATAGCATAATTGCAACATGAAAATAGAGAATTGAAGAAGAAGCATCTAGAAGAGGATTTCATGAAAGATACCTCTGTGATAGGAGAAAGTTCAGCGCTATCAACTCCAACTAGTTCCAAAACAAGGAGTAAAGGGAAATTAGTAGAACAAAATTCAGAGATAAAGAAGATTCCTAAGTCTAGTATGCCTTTAACAAGGTCCTCAACTAGAAATTTGTAACATCAAGAGGAAATCTCAACACAGAATCAACCAGCAGGTGGATATTGGAAAGAAGACAAACTTGATTTGCTAGATGAAGAAGAAGAGAAATGAACCACTGAAACTTAGTTGACACATTTTTTTCATTTTTCCATTTTGAATTATTTTTGGAAAGGATCGCATATATAAGAACATTATTCTATCAAAGAGGCATTATTATTGGTGGTGAGATATTTTTTCTACCTATGTTGGAGATTTTTTTTTTTTTAAACACAGAATTACAGTTGCGCAACAACTTTGTTGCGCAACTATGACAATCTGATGCTCAAAATAACAAGAATATGTTTGGCTGTCAGTTCTTACTCAAGTGTTAGCATAAGGATGGTAAGTTAGATAAAAATAAAGATGCAGTAGCCATGAGCAGTTTCGTGAGTCAAAGGAAATTATGGGCTCATATTTATAGTTTGATGTTTGAAAAGGGTTTGATGATTTGGGAAACAAAAGGAAATTTAAAGAAGTACTAAATATCTATAAGGAACCACATCATCTTCATATGATTGAAATCACCTTCAGACAGCGTAAACTATAATTCAAAGATTGAATACCACCTTTTGTTGCGTAAACTTTGTTGCATTTTTTCTGTAGGTGGTGGTTGCGCAGTGGACTTGTTGAACAATAGTGACAGAATGACTTGAACACCTCCAACTCAGCTTGAATGGTATGACAAGTGTGCCAGCTCATATCCAACGGACATCAGAAGTGGAAATCATGATTTTGGGTTTCATTTATTGTCATATCAAATTCGTTGTAGTTTAATTAAATGAATCCAAGTCGATTGTGTTTTAGTAGTTTGTTAAAGATTTGATGATGATTATGTGCAACTTTTAGCACTGTTGTAGGATCATAGTTGGATCTGAATTTTATAATATAGACATATGTTTTTGTATATATTCAGGTAGTCATGAAAATAAAGTGGTTGGAAAGTGTGTAAGGGAATACTATTAGACATATTGTAATCTTTCTCTGTTGTTAATGAAAACATAAGTCCTTCAGTTTTGACCATAGAGATACGTGTGATTGTGATATTTTATGCMTGTAATTTCTCAGTCTTTGCTTTTATTTATTATAATTGATAATGTACGATTTATTCTCTGTTTTGATGTGAAATATATGTATCAGAACTCATSTTTATCATATCCTCTATTKCATGTAGTTTGAGTTGTATTTCTGCTATAATTTCCTTAAGATTTATCCTTGTTATATGCCTTGAGGGATTATTGTTTTCAAGTTTGTGACCTTCTTTTTAAAACACATTTATTTGTCTTATAATATTACTTTCTTTCTTGCCTCTGTTAAGTCATTACTTAAATCTACCAGGTATCCATCAAGATCTTCATTGACTTCTGGCTTTAGTGATTCCATAGCCCAATATACGTTTTGTCCATATTGCCAACAACCCTACAAAGTCAATTTATCTAGAGATGTATCCTTTGATTTTAACCAAATCAATTCTTTCAGTGATTGATTTGAAGAGATATATCCCTCTCTGGTTGGAAGGGATAACTTCCAGCCTCAAGTTGGTTTTGATGTTACTCTTGTGTATTTTTCCTTTCAACCAATGAAATTACAGAGAGATAACAATGCAAACAAAAGGAATACTTTTTTTTTTGTTTCAAAAAGGAATAATAAATGTAATCACATGTCTTGTTTATACTCACAATATATTTGAAGAAATATGAAACTTTTAATGATACCTTTGTAGCATTATGATGGTAGTTGTTGTACTAAGTCATCAAAATCATGGAAGTAGATACAGTTAAGAAGAATTTAAGAACATTAAAATAACACAAGGAGAGAGAGATCACATAATCTGAAACATAAAAGTTTGAGTCTTCAAAACTTGCAAAATATTTATTAAAGATTAATCTCAGGCAAAAAAGCTCCATTTACATTGAGTTCTCATGAAAATTTATACACGTTAGGTTGAAACCAAAAAATGGTTATTCAATCCTATTTCTCAGAATATTGAGATACAATAAAATATTTGACTCCTCAAAAATAGGACAGCTGGAGGATTCCAATCCTAATTTTATTTGTATTCTTTGGTGAGCCATCCTTCTAACAGTTGGAGGAGGAGATTCCAAGTCACATCTGAAGGATAATTGAATGATTTCATTTTCTTGAAGGACATATCCAACCTAGCGTATCTTTCATATGTAGGGGTATGTGAAAATAAGTTCTTTTTCTACCATAAAATATAGAATCCATCTATGAGTAGGTCAACAATTGTTTGACCTCTTATTAGAGTATTTTCCATATTTTGAAACTTATCATCTTTTTCCCTGGAAATGAACAAGCCTTTTCTATAGTTTTCATATGCCAACAACTTTCCATCTTTATCCCAAGTTGAAGGTAACCCCATATTCACTAAATTCTCAAATTGTTTGGAAAAAGATTCCACATTCCTTTTCAATTCTATGCATTTATTTTGATATTACTATATTAGATTCCTTTTTGTGAAAATCCTTTTAGTTTCCATCACCATTTTTGTTCTATGAGTAACACATTTGCTTGATAATATATGTCTAAAATTGGAATTTAGCTTTATGATTTGTGCGTCAACTTTAGTTTTTGTTCCTAATTCATGGAATGATTTCTAGATTACATGATCTGCTTCATCTATCAACAACATTTCATCCTCTATTATTTTGAAATAACCCCAAATCTTGGATACTTTACTGATGATTTCATTCCAGATGAGATGTTTGGATCCTATCAAGTATGGTTTACCTGACATTTTAGTATTCATATTTTCCATATCAGTAAACATCTTAGCCTTCCATTTCTGTTATTCTTCAATAAATTTGTCTTTATATTTGATTTTCTCTTTCTGATATGAGATTGTTTTCTTTAAGGTTTCAATTTCAACACCTTTAAGGTTTAGATCTGATAATTCCCTTGATAGTTCTACTATCATATTTGATGTCTCTGCTTCTTGAAGACAAGAAGAAATTCCTTTTAAATTTTCAATATGATTTTCATATATTTCCATATGTTCTCCCATCTCAACCATTTTCTTCACAAGTTGATCTTTTGTTGCCTAGATTTATTGTAGTTATAAGGTTCGTACATGGTCAATTCCTAGGATTTTAAGTTTTTTCTTCAGAAATTGGATTTATTTGTCCTTTACTTTTATTAGTTCTTGAATGGATGCTTCATATTTTTTATTGGCTCCAATTTCTATTATCCATTCTTCTAGATCCTCCACTCTTATCTATCTAGTCCTGGTAGCCAACTTTTCATTCTTTAACTGAGTCATCAGGTTATCATTTATAACTTGGAGTTTCTTGATTCCAATATTAGCTATCATGACATCTATGTATATCATTTTTTTTTGTGTGTTCAAGTGAAATTTATCCAAAGGATGAACATCATTTAGATCAATGGATATGCTTGTTACTTTGTTCTTCTCCTTTGGTTCCATGAATGCTATATTCAACCTCCCTTTCTCATAATCTATAGCTGAGACCATTCTGGTATGATATGCATCATGTTCATAGACTTTAGGAATCATATTGTTCTTGATTCTTTCAGTCGCCTTTCTAATTTCCATGAACTGTTGAACTTGGTGTAATTTCTTTGATTGATCATTAGTATTTGATTCCATTTCACTTTAAATACCCACACTTTTGATATTTTCTGAATATATTACCTCTAGAGTCACAGCGTGGACCTTTTCTTTGGAATTATTTCTTCATGCAATTATGGATCTTCTTCTTCTTCAAGTACTTCTAATTTATTCTTTTTTACTGATCCTTATTCCCCTGTTTTTGAATTCTTTGAGGTAAACTCCAAATTTTTCCTTTTGTATGTCTTCTCAAACTGATGTGGCATTTTTGTAATTGTATAATTTACTGACTGATCAAATTCTTTACCATGGATCTATATAACGTTATTCACATATTTCTAACTATCTTGATTTTCCAATAGCTCCAGTTTCTTTTTTTACTCATGTTGATAAGGACTCTACTCATGTGAGATTTCTTTTTATGAAATTATACCATCAGGGTCATAATTCCATGGTTCTCCCTGTTTTAATCCCATAGATGAAATCATATTGTTGTCACCTTCACTGTTTATCTGGTGTTGAAAGTTAAAGGACCTTCCTCCTTCTTCAATTTAAAAGTTGCCTTATATTTATTTGGCACAAAGTGAATTTCATTAGAGTTCAATATTTGCCTAACTTATTCAAGAGAAAAAATTCTTGGAGTTAATAAAATAGGTAAGCAAGAGGGATAAAGTTGAAAACCATAAACCCTAATTTCAGTATAATGTTCAAAGATATGTCAGTCCCCCACTCTTTTTTCTAGTCTTAACTGTAAAAAAAAATTGCACTCAGGAAATATTATAGGTGGAACTTGATTTTGTATGATTTGATAGGATTTAGACATAAATAGGTCAACATACTATGGAAATTTAACATTCAAAGGTTTATTCATAATCAAATAAGTTTAGTGAGTAAATGAAGTTGGGTTACTAAGATCATCTTCAAGATTTATCCCTAGATGCATAAAATGAAAGGCTTGTGTAAAAAAAAAAGGTGAACCAAGTAAAAATGGTATCTGAAGCTTTTGAGGGATTCAAATTTAGAGAGTTGGTAGTGGATTTTATATGCTAAGAATTGGGCATAATTAAATTTATTGATGGGTTTGGTTGTAATTGGGAAGATTGAAACCACAATACCTAACAAATACTCATCAATTGTTAAATCATATTTTTTCCCCAATATTATAGAAATCATAGAAATAATTTTCTAAGAAGTCTCAGGAAAGAGATTTGATTGAATGAAAACATTATCACCCAGAACATCAAGATTTGTATAGAGATATGACTATAACAATGTAACCCTTTCTTTTGATTCCAATTCACTGAAACATTTGGTTGCTAGTAGTTGATCGAGTGTTTTACTATCGGATTCATTGGCCATATCATCATCTCATAAATAGTCTGGGAGGTTAATTCAATAAGAACATACCCAACTATGGAAATTATGGCTCTCTTGGATGGGACATTATTTGTAGTGCACCAAACTACAAACTATGGGAAATAATATACCCGGGGTACCAAAAATTTGGTGAGGTCAGATTCACATGCATAATAATGGTAAACGAAATCCATAAAACCATGGTTTTCCTGCTGGTATAACTCAGATGGATCAAAATACAAGATAAGATAAAAAACATCCTTATCTTTGTTTAGAAGATCTTTGCTGGCACAGGCCATTTTGGGGAAAAGCGTGGTAATTAATGAAGGAAGTTAGGAAATGGACAAAAGAAGGAGGGCACACTAGAAAATAGGGAAAAGCAACGTCGAGAAACCAGGAAACTCAAAGAAAGAATGAAATATGTGAATCAACAAGAAAAATGGTTGGATTTTGGACATACTATGATTAGGGAGTTATAAACTGGACAAACCTAATCCACATAGGGTTAGTGGGTTAGGGTTTTGGTCATGTTTGTAATGGGTAATTAACCCATTTTTGTAATATAAATATGTGTTGTGAGATAGCGGATAGAAGGAGACTGATATGATAGAGATGTATGATAGGAGATACTTAGATATAGATAGAGAGGTATGAGTAGAAATATATAGATATGCATTCTAATCGAGGGTAAGGTCGCAAGATGTGGATATTAGTGTGATATTGTCAACCTCAAATGTAATGCGTGCAACACTATAACCTTGATGGAGAATAATAAAAGAGCGAAGGAAGACAAATCTATGTGGATGTAGCCCAAGGGGTGAACCACGATAATTTTGTGTCTTTATGT